>JAJMSE010000002.1:0-279301 GCA_030558305.1 Pichia phayaonensis
GGGGAGGGAGAAGATTCAAAACACAATGAAGATTAGAAAGATTCGATTGGTGAAACGAAGTTGAAAATTGAAATAACGTGATAGATGAACAAGATAGATACAGCAAAACAGGGAAGGAAATGAAAAGAAATGGAAAGATAAGCCAAGCCAAGCAGGAAGGATCCGAAAGAAAGAACACCAGAAGCAGGAGGAAGTTCAAGACCACACTAGAGTCGACATGAGAGATCTAGGACACCCTGCAGAACCTGGACGGGCACCACCATTTATAACGTCTCCAGCATTAGCACGAGCTACAGATGATCGGGTAGCTGGCGGAGTGCTACACGAGACAGATATCCACCTAGGAAGCACCGCCGCACCGCCGCACCGCCCTGTTGCACGAGCCATCCGACGCTGCACCACGCCATCTGTGCAGGCCTATATAGCTGCACCCGCTGCTCGCCCGCCCGCCAATCGCTGGCCGAGGCTGGCGCAATTTGCTCGTGCCGCGGCGAGCCCGCCGCACCATGCGGGTTTCGCAGGCCGCGACATCGATCGCTGCGAAAAGGAGGAAAACGAAAAAGGAAAACCGCAGCGAATGCGAAGCGACTTCGGAGCGACTTCGAAGCGAAACAGCAACACCAGACGCGTCGATCAGCGCAAAGAGGCAAAATAACCGTGTGCGTCGATCGACGCTCCCGTTCTTGACTACCTTCCCTATACGGTATCTGAAATGAAGGAGAACATGAAAATTCACCTTTTTTTCTATTTTTCACTATATGCAGTATAATAAATAGATCTCCAAATAATCAGTCTATCTTTGAACACCGATGTCCAGGAATAACAGGCAACCCCAGTACCCGTATAGCAATCGATACTACAAGCGGTCTAGAAACTACTATGAACAAGCAGATTATTACCAGACCTCACAGAAAAAGGATATGAATAATAATAATAATAGTGGTAGTAGTAATAGATCTTCCGCTTTACCAACTGGCCCAAAAGGTCTCCAGAATGAACCATCCTATAAGACATCTCATGATGAGTCTGCATATTACGATAATAATGATCATTATTATTATTATAATAATAAACATAAAAGAAGATATGATTATGATGACGAGGATGATGATGAAGATGATGACGATGCCGTCTTCTTAAAATTATCTAAAAAGCCATTACAATCTGCTTCAACTACTAGTAGTACGGCTACTAGTAGTAGAACTGCGAATACTGCTACTAATCCATTGTTTAAATATATGGTCAAATGTTCAATCAACGGGCCAATTCATGAACGAATCCAACAGGTTGGTGAGGGTACATATGGGAAAGTTTATAAAGGTAAGAATTTAATTACTAATGAATTGATTGCCTTGAAAAAATTACGTTTAGAAGCTGAAAGAGAAGGTTTCCCAATCACTTCCCATAGAGAAATCGGTTTATTGCAATCCTTCAACCATGAAAATATCGTTGGTTTATATGAAATTATGGTTGAAAAAAACCAGGTTTTCATGATTTTCCCTTACATGAATCATGATTTGAGTGGAATTTTACAACAATCAAACATTGAAATCACATTGGGTGAGAAGAAAAATATTTTTAAACAATTATTAAATGGAATAAATTATCTACATTTGAAAAGGGTTATTCATAGAGATATCAAATGTTCTAATATTTTAATTGATAATAATGGTATTTTGAAAATCACCGATTTTGGTTTGGCTAGAAAAATGAAAAATTTAAATGAAAACTTGGTGAATCCAAATTATACAAACAGAATCATAACGTTATGGTATAGACCTCCAGAAATTTTACTAGGTTCAACTAACTATGGAAGAGAAGTTGATATATGGGGGATTGGTTGTATTTTAATTGAATTGTTCACTAGAAAGGCAATATTTCAAGGTGTTAATGAAATTGATCAGTTATTGAAAGTCTATAAAATTATGGGTACCATTAATTTGAAAAATTGGCCCGATGCAAATTTATTACCTTGGTTTGAAATCTTAAGACCAAACTACAAACTTGCCAATAAATTCAATGACACTTTTAAAAATATACTAACATCTGAATGCTTTAACTTGGCCAAAAGTTTATTGGAAATGAATCCAACATTAAGAATATCTGCAAGTGATGCATTAGATCATCCTTATTTTAAGGAATCGCCTCATGAAACTCCGTTAAATTTCTTGAAAAATATTAAGGGTGAATGGCATGAATTCGAGGCAAAACAAAAGCGAAAACAACTACAAAAACAACAGCAACAACAGATGCAGCACATGCAACAAATGCAAGCAGAACAGCCAATACGAGCACCCAATACTTCTACAACCTCCAATGCATCAAGATCAAACACTTAAATGCATCTGCTTACCAACCCCATTATTTTCTTCCTCCTTCTCCAAGCGCCAAATCAGGTAAAAAAAAAAAGGGACAGATAGAGTGGTCTATTGTTCGCATTTTTTTTTATTTTTTCATTTGAGGATTGTCAACAATGGTGCACCCCGTTCAGACATTGCCTTGTTGTCAACTTCCCCTATTGTTGTTTCTTCCAATCATGTGTTTCTTCTTCTTATCCAAATTGTTCACCAAGTCTATTGTAGGTCAAAAATCGGTATAAAGTCTGTAAATTTCATAACCTTATAGTTTTAAATCCGAAATAAATCATGAAGTCTTTGCTCTCAATTTCTCTATGCATGCTTTGCTATTCTTTGGTAACTAATGCAAAATTAATTCGCACTTACGATAACACTCAAATAGATGATATTTTTAAGAAATTACAATCAAGTCAAGATGAAGTGGATAATATCAATAATCATATTTCAGCTCCTTATACCTTCAATGCATGTGTTGGGGATTTGAAAACAATTTTTAGTTCATTATTAAAGGATAAACAAAGTAATAACTACTATGTAAATTCTAAGAATAAGGATAAAAGTAGTGCTAATAAATTTGCTTATTCAATTAATCATTTTATTGATCAAATTATTGAAATTTGTTCCCCTGAATCTTATGATTCAGTTATTGCAAGTATTGAATCTGAATTTGAAAAAAATAATTATCCTTTATCATGTTATATCTATACCGATGAAAAAGATAATGGTAAAAATGATGATTGTTTTAAAATTATGAATGATATTGAAAAACGTTTGGATTTGAATGGCACTAAAAAGGGGGATATTAAATTTAATGAATTCACAAAAAAAGGTCAAAAGAAAACTAATAAAAAAGCTGGTAAAAATAAAAGAAGAAATGACGATGATATTGAGATGAATGGTTTACTCAGGAAAAAAAAGAAGTATTATTATTATGTAACTGAAACGGAAACGGAAACGGAAACTGAAACTGAAATTGGTTTAACCGTTTCAGTAACGACTGTTCCTAAAACTGTTTATAAAGTTAAACATAAACCAACTACAGTTTATGACGTTACAACTTCAACTAAAGTAAATAAGTATACACAGACAACTACAGAAGTTGAAAAGTATACAGACACATTAACTGAAACTAATAACATATTAAAGAAAACTACAGTAACTGATATTATTTTGGAACCGACTACAACTACTAAGATGTTAGGTAGGAAAACAATAGTCGAAGTTGTAACAACTACAGAATACATTCGTAAAAAATTCCCATTTAAAATTTTAAATATCCCATCCAATTCAACATTAATTGAGCAACCGGAATCACCTTCAACAGATTCAGTTGAAGCAAATTTTTTTCTACATACAATTACAACGGTTTATGAAGCTACTAAAACTAAAACTGCTGGTAGAAATAGGTTTCATGGCGCATTTAAATGGTTTGGACCAGGAGGTGTACATAGAAGAATTCATTCAATTCCTTCAACTCGTGCAACTACCCCAGCTAAAACAACTTCTAAAACTTCCCCCTATTACCCAGACAATTTAATATATACAACAACTACTACAACAACTACTACAGATATCGAAACTTCTACCACTAAAACAACAAAAACCATAGATACAACTAAAACTTTTAAAAAGGTAGAAGTTAAATTTACTACAAGTACTAAGATTACAACGAAAACAAAAAAAGGAACTAAAAATCCAGATTGTACAACAGTAACAGTGCCAGATTGTACAACAGTAACAGTACCAGACTCTAAAACTAAAGATTGTTATTGTGATATCGAAATTATTGAGGATGGTGATGATGATTGTTTTTATGATGATGATGAATTTGATGCAAATAATATTATCTCAGAAGCCTCATTTAAAAGCAATGGTATGTTTTCAGATAAAATAATTAAAAACCAAGCAATTTCTCAAGACTATTCAGAATATTCTTATTTGAATACTACTACATCATCAAAATTACAAAATGATAGCGGTTTTATTCAATATCAAAATGTTTCAATATATGATAATTCTGCCTTTGCATTTATCGAATTACAAGATTACGTCTTTACAATTATGTCGGGTTTATGTTTAGTTGCTTTAGGGTTTGTATAGAATTTGAGTTTAAGTTTGTGTAACTTTTGTAGAGAAATTTATAAAATAAAAGGAATGAAATAGAGAACACAATATTAAATTAAAGAAAAATGCGAAAATGAAAAATGAAATAAAAAAGCTGAAAAATTTTTCTCATTTTCCCAATTTTTTCAATTTTCCTTCCATGAATTCAAACAACCAACATGTTTAAGTTAATTTTGAAATCAATCAATTTGGATTCTTACCCCCATACAACTGATTAATAACATTAAACATGGCTACTATTGGTATTGCATTTGGTAACTCCACCACCTCCTTCGCCACAATCAAAGATGGTAAGGTCGATGTCATTGCTAATCCAGATGGTGAAAGATTTATTTCATCTGCATTATCATACATTGATGGTGATGAATATCATGGACAACAAGCACTTGCACAAATTGTCAGAAACCCACGTAATACTATTGTCAATTTTAGAGACTTCATTGGTGTTCCATTTACCGATATTAATTCACAATATTCAAAATATGCTGCACATCCAGTTGAATTAAATGGTAAAGTTGCATATGAAATTAATGGTAACAAATTAACAATTGATGAAGTTGTTAAAAGACATCTTAAACAAATTAAAAATGCTGCTGAAGATTATTTAGGTCAAGAAATTGAAAACACTGTTATTTCAGTTCCAACTAACTTTACAGATATTCAAAAAGAAGATTTAGTTAAAATGGCTGCAGCTGCAGGTTTAAAAGTATCACAATTAATTAATGAACCAACAGCTGCATTATTAGCACATTTATCTAACAAGGAACAACTTTTAGAAGATAAAATTTACGTTGTTGCAGATTTCGGTGGTATTAGATCAGATGCTGCAGTTATTTCAGTTAGAGGTGGTATTATGACCTTATTAGCAACTGAACATTCAACTACTTTAGGTGGTGTTGAATTAGATGAATCATTAATTAACTTCTTTGCAGCAGATTTTGAAAAGAAATTTAAAGCAGATGCTAAAAAATCAGAAAAATCATACTCAAAATTAGCTGCTGCTTCAGTTATTACAAAGAAAACTTTATCAAATGTTCAAACTGCAAGTGTTTCAGTTGATTCATTAGCTGAAGGTTTTGATTACATGTCAAGTATTAACAGATTAAGATTTGAACTGGTTGGTAGAACAGTCTTTTCTGAAATGGTTGAATTTATTGAAAAATTAGTTAAAAAGGCAAATCTGGAATCTTTAGACATTGATTCAGTTTTATTAGTTGGTGGTACCTCCAATGTTCCAAAGGTTGCAAGTACCTTATCATTAGTTTTCCCTGAATCAACCGAAATTATTGCACCATCAATTGATTCTAAATTACCAAATCCAAATGAATTAAACTGTAGAGGTGCAGCAATTCAAGCTTCCTTAATTGCAGGTTTTGATGATGAAGAAATTACAGAATCTTTACAACCAATTGTTGTTAATACCGAACATATTGCTCAACCAATTGGTATTAAAAATATTGAAGATGGTTCATTCTTAACTATTTTACCAAGAGAAACCGCATATCCAATTAAGAAGACTATTTCGTTCACAAGTAATTCAGACAATGTCGAAATTGAATTTTACGAAGGTAAGCGTACAGTTAAGGAAACCGTTGTTGAACCAGAACAATATTCTGATGATGAAGAAGAAAGTGAAGAAGAAGAACCTGAAATTATCAAAGAACTTGAATATGTTCCAGGTACTTTACTTGCTAAAATGTCATTAAATGGTGTTGGTTCAGGTAAGTCAGTTGAAGTTATTGTCCAAATTGATAGAGAAGGTAAAATGCACTTAACTGGTAGATCTGGTTCAGTTGTTGTTAAGGGTGAAGTTGCCCAAGCTTGAATTAACTGATTGAACTTATTCCGATTATTACATTAAATTTTATAAATTTCTTTATTTATTTTATATAAATTACAATAATTTTTTCTATGTTTAAAACTCAACCTGTTACGTACTATTATTCTTTTCTGTTTTTGGCAGTTGATTGATCTGTATGGCTGATATTTTATATTCGGATGTGGATATGATGAATTCAGATATTAGGTTATTTTAGTATTCGCATTCCATATGATGGATGCGACAAAAATTTTGTTGTGTCTGGGCTATGTCTTAATTGGTTTTTGGAACACTTAAATGACCAAATATTTACCTACTTTTTACAGTATTAACAATAGTGTGCATTGTATTTCATATTAGAGTTGTTTAAAGACTCTATTAGAGGTTGATACAGTATTTGTGGAATTTATTGAAATTTTAGGTATGGATAAATTTGAGAAATATCATGATAACAAAATAATTTGAAAAGAGGTATTTTTGTGATAAAATTGATGATCACGTGATGCACAATTCTATTTTCAGGGTTAATATTTGCTTTACTTGGTTATCCCTTTTACCCTACACAAATTACAACCTCAAAAGTGCAAAGATATCTTACACGACCTATATGGTTTGATTGCAAGACATTAATGTTTTAAATCGAGAACATCAACGGTAGATGCCGAACAGAACAAGTAATTGCCGAACAGAACAGATAACTGCCGAACGGAAAAGGAAAGCAATAATCTATAAACTTTTAAAAGAATAATCTCTAAATCCGTATTGCTGCAGGAAACTGTATTTTTTTAAGGAACACTAATAATAGGCTGCAGTTCAAACATAATGCAGATGCACAGATAGTACTAGTACATCGGCTGGCAATCTTTCTAATACTTTTTTAGTCTGCGCTTTTTTGAATGTTTTAGTTAATCAATCAGGTATAATTAATATTGGCCAGATTAGGTATCTTTTTTTCCATTAACTCTAACCTTTACATGTGGACATAAGTTTTTATTTTCTTATTAATCGAGTTACTAAGCATTTATACATAGATGCAAATCTGTTTTCATTTCATTGGTTGATAGTACATCTATGTATTGATCACGCAACTGTCATTGGTAATATAGTTATGCAATTTGCTTCTTTTGGACATCAAGCTTTTTTAGGGAAACACTCAATTCCAAAAGTTTAATAATTTTTGCAATTAGAACAAACGATGATCATTTGAGCCCATGCTGCAATTTAAACGAATTCCTCATTATACCCTGAGAGTAAAATTTTTGTGCATTTTTTAGATGGCTTTTTTCATAAGAATCGAGTTTTATAACTAGAGCTCAATTTATCTTCGGTAATTTAATTTAACGGTAGATGTAATTAATAATTATAATGGAGCAGATACTCAGCATAATAAAAGTATGCAAATATATTGGAATGTACCGCAAAACCATGTATTTCATTCACAGATTATTATAAAGTGATGAATATTTATAATGAAATCTTGGTGATAAAAAACATTAGACTTTGGAATAAGTTACTCTACTATTGTATTGATTTGTTACCGAATAAAAACAGTGCTCTTATTTATTTTGAAATAGCGACACAACTTGAGGAACAATCCGCTGAATTATACAAGGGCTATTAAATTTGTAAAGCCTTTTCAACCAAAGGGTGAAAGCATTAAAAGGAGGAACGCCTGAATGGAATGTCTATTGGGTAATCAACCATTAATAATAATAGTGCCTCTGACAATAACAATACTAACGATAGTTCTATTATTGATAGGCATTACCACATGCCAATCTGTTTGATAGACAGAATCGTATGAGTTGGTTCCCACTTGAAGTTTTGCTTTTAATTTTTGAATAACTAGAGAATCAAAACCTAAGAACTTTAATGAATATTTCTAAAGGGTAGAGGCTAACAACCTTAGAAGCACCACAATGAATTAGTTTGTTTTTAACTAGAAAGAATTTGATCTTCGAATAATTGTGATCTTATTTAATTGCTTTTGACCAAAAACTCTTACTATCTGATCTTGAACTGGTTGATTCAAATATCAAGGTAGAGAAGAACAGAGCAAAAATATTTAGACTGTTGTGAGATTCGGGTTTAACAAGTAAAAATTGAACTTTGAGTTTGTATTTTGTTGGAAGGGGTCATTTCCAGTAGAAAATTTGCAAAAAGCAGAGAGAGAGTGTTTGAAAGCAGGTACATCTAAGAATATTTAGAATTTGCAAATCAAATTAAATATATGAAGATAATAAAGTTATCAATTACCGATTTTTTAGTCAGGTTTTTATTTAAACACAATGAAAGCAAAATATAATTAAAACGTATTGCATTGTTAAAATTTAAATGTTGTTGCTCTTCAATGAATGAACAAGCATAATGATTTTACCTTTTGATCAATGTGAGTTTTCAACTAAAGGCTCTCAAAATTTTAAGTGTGCATGTCAATCAAATCCATATACTTAAACGAACTGAACATTAACAAAAAATTATATATCTGACAGTTCAAGTGGTCTTTCTATTGATATAGAAGATTTGCGAATGGATTTTGCAAAATTACAAAATTTAGGGGTACTTAACATGCCATTTTTTGATTGGGTAATTCTAACAATGCTGACTGAATTAGCAACATTAAATGAAACAAGCTAAAAGTTTCAGAACATGGTGACTCTTGTACGACTTTTTTCTCAAGATTATAAGACACTCTTATTGTGGATTAACGATAAACTTTCAATCGATTCTCCAAGTAAATCTGAGACTGGTAAGGAACTAAGAGCACACATTGATCAAACAATAATAATAAAACATCATTTAATGAAATAATTTCATTTCATTCATTTTTTGACGATATAATTATCAATTTATAAAATTGCTTTTTTTTATAATGCACCATATTTTTTCAATAATTCCTTCCGTTTTGTTTCTTTAATCATTTCATCATTTGATTCCTTTTCCTTTAATTTCAACATTGCTGTTGTAGGGGAAATTGAAGCGGAAAAGTCTTTGTTTGTAACGGTTTCAGTACTCTCCTTATCATTATCCCATTTTTTCTTTTGCTTCACTTGAATTGATCTCGTGAATTTTTTCATCTTTTCAAATTCTGCAGCCTCACCAGTTAAGTATGGTATGAATTGTCCACGTTCATTCAAGTAACCTTGTGACAAATCTTTATATACTCTTGATTTTGGATTATATCTCAATTCTTCACCTGTTTTAATGACCTCTAAATACCTTGGTTTTTCATCTAATGATCTAGTTATAACAGTTGAATCATCTGAACTTAAGGCCAAGGGGTTATCCTTTAAAATCGCTTTGATAATAGTTTCTGAATTTTTAGTATCATCAGGATTATCACTATTTTCTAAATATTTATCAAGTACTTTTTGTTCCTTTTTTTTCAGATTATTCACAATTTCTGAATATTCTTCGTCCATATCAATACCACGCCATCTATCACGCTTTGTATCCCAAGCATCAGTATCTTTTTTAACAAGGATAGTTCCATTTTCCTTTATTTTCTTTTCACCGTCCTTGTCATTATCATTTCTGTAGATGAATGAAACCGCATGCGGTTTTTCAAAACATTCAATTTTAGAGTGTTTTCCCCCACAATTTTCACATCTTCCTTTCTTCTTCCATTCTCTGATCTTCCTTTTTAGCGAAATCTGGTTTTTTTTCTCAGTCTCTTGAAAATCTTCATTATCTTTAATAACTTCAAATTCATCAACTATACCAGATCCTATTTTAGGTTCATTGTTAGGCATAATTTCATTATTGTCAGGATTCAATCTTTGATGTTTTAATCTATCATTTGACTTATCCGAGATTTCACGATATAATTCATCGTCAGTTTTACGTTTTCGAGTTTTTGAATCAACTGTTAATGATTCATTATTGTAATACCATGGTGTGCTAGAGATGAATTTTGGAATATAATCATTGACTTTCCGTCCTGTGACTGAATCGACATATGTTTTTTTATTTGGCGGGCCTGTCTTTTGTGCGTTTTGTTGCCTTTTCCCACTCATAGTAGAATTCCAGCTTGATTCTATAGAAGAGAAACAGAAACATGAAAATCTGTGATGGACATATATAATATGTTCTTTCTTTATCTTGTTATTTTTTTTGTATTTTTGCATGGTGAGAACACAGCCTTGTTTTTTTTTAATTTTTTAATTTTTTAATTTTTTTTTTTCAAAGTTTTTTAGTTTTCACAAATTTTTTTTCATCTTCATACCATTGATTCATGGAATTTCCTTGTTAGATTGTTCAGATAACCACCACCAATATGAAGACGAATGCATTTGTGAGACAATTAGCATCCAACAAGAGAGCAGTTAGAGAAAATGCACTTGCTACATTGAAAAAGTTTTTATCATCTAAGGAAAAGGCTACAAAACTGGATTCAAATGAGTTAAATAAATTATGGAAGGGTTTATTTTATACAATGTGGTTTTGTGATAGACCTAGACCACAACAAAGGTTAGCTAACGAACTGGCGGGATTATTTAGTGAATCTATTATCGATGAACAATTTTATAAGTTTGTTGAATCATTTTGGAAAATCATGATTAATGAATGGAGAGATTTAGATAAATGGAGAACAGACAAATTTTTGATGTTAATGAGATATGTTATTAGAGAATGTTTTGCAAGAATCAAGAAGAGTAATTGGAATGAAGATAAACTTGAATTATACCTTGATGCATTGAAAAGCGTCATATTGAAAGACGATGTTAAAACTCCACGTGCAATTACATACCATATTATTGATGTCTGGGTAGATGAATTAGAACGTGTGATATTTGGAGAAGAAGACGAATCAGAAGAATCAGAAGAATCAGACGATGAAGAAAGTGAAGAGGATAAACATTCTAAGAAAATTGAAGAGAGAAAAGAACTTATTGAAACAGAGAAAATTCCATTTGATGCATTATTAGCACCAATGAAGGAATTATCTGGCAAGGGTAACTTTGCACCATTGGTTAAGAAAATAAGGATGGAAGTATTAGAAGATGAACGTCTCTTGGAGTTGGATATCGATACCAGCTTACCGCAAGAGGATGCAGAAGGAGAAGAAGAAGATGGGGAAGAAAATGACGGAAGTGATGGTGAAGAGTACGAAGAGGAAGAGGAGTTCAAGGGCTTCAGTCTTTAGATCTGTAGATATTATAGTATAATACGTAATGCAATACATCCCGTATTGGGATAAATATTCTTTTAAGTTTAGCAAAAGCAACGGATTGGCTGATTCAATTAGAGTTGGTTTGAACTGAAGATGATAAATGTAAGAGTGCTTTTATGTTGTGCGTGGAGTTTTTATTAATTATAGAAGAGTTACGCAAGATTCAGTATTAAATTAAGTAAAACGAATAAGATAAGATACGATGAGATAAGATAAGATAAGATAAAATAAAATAAAATAAAATAAAATAAGATAATAGGAGATAAAATAAGATAAGACAAAATGAAATAAGATGAAATGAAGTAAGACAAAACGTCAAATCTCCAAAGCTGCGACTTCAATTGTTTCAATGTCTTCATGGTTGGTTTTCCTAACAAATAAGACCATAAGTATTAAAACGAAAACATGAAATCCCATAACTACATAAAAAACATTTTGAAATTTTTTATCCAGGATTTCCCTCATTTGATCATTTCTAGAGATTTCAATGTTACCTAGAATTGACGGAATCAAGGCATTGCCAATACTCAATAAGACTTGGGAACATGTCTGATAAATCCCGTTGACAACACCTTGCAGGTGCAATGGTGTATTTTCTATGACCACAGAAAGATAAATGTTGAAGAAAATATTCATTCCATAGCCATAAAGGAATAAAGACACAAACCCGAATTTCCAATACGAGTTGTGAACTTTAAAGTTAGTTCTTGAATACCAGATACAAGTTCCTAGTGTTATGGCTGCTGATAAGATGAACATATTTCTTAGCCCAATTTTTTTATAATACCCAGGTTTGTAAATGCAAGCACCAAAAACCAGACCACAAGTTAATGGGAAAACTTTGATAGCAACAACAATTGGAATTTCGTTTTCAATGAAGGTGTAATATTGAACACCAAGCGCAAACATCATCACAAGTGTTGCATAATAGATACCACTGACAACTAAGAATAGCAAGAAATTAGGAATTTTGAGAAGTTCAGGTGGGAAGAGTAAATCCATCTGCAATCTCCAATCAGATTGAGGGTCACTAGTTGATCTGGTCTTTTGAAACCTTGTAATGTAAAGAGTTTCAAATGCTAGGGAAGCAGCACATGTAAAAAACCCAACAACTAAAGGAACATATGCTTTTGGTACTCTCCAATCATTACTACCTTCAGTTAACCCTAAAATCATCAAAAGGACACCGGAAATAGCCAGAGAAGCACTTATGAAGTTGATATTTTTCATCTTCAACATTGAATGAGCTTTAGTTTTTTTGATGGGAATGATCAAGAATAATAGAAGGGTATTGCAGACCAAACCCATTGCAAAGACAAAATAAAAGAAGCTTCTATATCCAATTGAAGTTTCCGCAAATGCACCACCTAGAACAAGTCCTAAACCCAAAGTACCGGTAACTGAAATAATGAATCCCATGACTGCATAGATCAAGTATTTGGAGTATTCGCCGCTGAAATAGTTTGCAGCCAACGCCAAAGTTGAAGGAACTAACGCTGAAGCTCCAATACCTTGGATTGCCCGGAACACAATCAATACGATTATTGAAGTTTGGGGAATGCATGCGCAGATAAGTGCACATATCCAAACAATTGTCAAGCCAATTAAATAGAGGTTGTGAGGTCCAATTATGTCTGCTATTTTCCCAGCAATCATGATGAAGGAGCCAAGAGTCAATGCATAGCCAGACAACACCCAGCTTACCGTTGACGAATCGGTGTTGAACGCATTCTGAATATCTGCTGCCATGGTTAACGAGGAGGTCGAGTTGATGTTATCAAGGCATGTTGCCAGTAGGACAATGAGGTAGACTACAAAGACGTTTCGTTTCTCCATTGGAACCACCGTTCTGGCCCACATAAAAGCGGCTTGAATCTTTCTGAATAACAAATGCATCTTTTACCAATAGGTGATGGATTGATGGTAGCAAGATTCCAACTAAAGACAGGAGAAAACCGGGAGGAAAACGAGAACGGGAGAAGGGCATGAAGATCGAAACAACCATGTACAAACAGAAGCACCATACACACATATATATACACAAAAAAAGCACTCTCTACCGGGACTCCCACTTCTGGCTGCTTAGTAATTGCGACATTTGACGTGGTGTCCTCTGAAAAGAACCAAAAGGACGCAAAACGACAGGTGCGGAGGGAAATTTTAGCATCTGAAACGGGGACCACCGAGACGCGTCGATCGACGCGCCGCCGCCCACGCGAAAACGCTACGTGGAAGATCCAGAGGAAACTGGGAAGCACACACTGAGAAATGGACGGTTGGTGGCTCTGTAGGTACCTGCTGTTCTTCTGCCTCTTGCCCTTCTGCCACCAATCCACACACTACCGCAATGGCTGACATGGAAAAGATCACCGAGGCTCCTGTGGAGTTCTTCAAGGACGGCGCCCGTTTTGTCCAGAAATGTACCAAACCTTCCCAGAAGGAATACCTGCAATTGCTCAGAGCAGTCGGCATGGGCTTCATCATGATGGGTGTTGTGGGCTACATCATCAAGCTAATCCACATCCCAATCAGATACTTGATTGTCTGATTTGACCTGTCATCACCCGTGTACTTTTCTACCCTCTCCTACTCTTTATAAATCATGCTTTGTATCTTTAACACTGAGTTCCATTATTCTGACCACTTCTGCTCTATCAATGTTTTTGTTTGCTTTACGTAACATCTTCATCGCTGGAGGTTCAACATGAAATTTCTATTTTCCCATCTTCACTTTCTGTTTGCATTTTTTTCCTTGCTGTAGACCTCCTTTCTATATAGTTTGTATCCCCATACCCGTCACTACACAAGATGAGTTTCATTTCTCTCTTATCGCAGATTACAAGGGACAAAAAATTGCAACCGCAATCCGACCCGGTATCTCGATCCGTAGATTCTACAAAACCATCATCAAAACCACCATCCAAAGCAACAGCTTCAAAGGTTCCATCTAGACCACAACTGCATTCACAAGATGACGATCCTGCCGTTCGTCGTTTAAAGGAGGCCAGACGCTTGGAACGTGAGAAGCTAGAGGCTGCCAAGGGGATAAAATCAAAATCAAAACCAAAACAGCAACAATCTAAATCAAAGTCCAAATCACCAATATCGACATCCTCCACATCCTCCAAATCGTCACGAGCGTTGGAGTCCAATAATAAACTTGATGCCAAACAAAACACAAATCATATACCTCTTTTACCAGTTAAATCAAGATTTAAATTTAGACCTCAAAAAATTTCGGGAAATCCAAGACAACAGACGTCAACATCAACAATACCTACATCATCATCAGCGGCAACTGCATCGGCGCGAAAGTTATCATTTAAAGAGTTAATGAAACAAGCCGAATCACTAGATACATCTGCAACTTTAGCTTCAACTATACCTTTGAAAATGGTCTCAAAACTTCCAACTAAAGAACCAAGTAAAGCATATCAATCACTTCAAAGATCTCGTAGAAGAGAAGCACAATCTCCCGTCAATTCCTTGTCTAGCCGAAACAGCTCAAAGGATATACCTAAAGGTCCTGCATCCTTAGGAAGACAAACACCTACACAACAAAGAAAAGTTCCATCATTTGCAAAACCGAATTCCGAACTATTAAAAAAATTAAAGCAAAGAAAAGAATATGCTTCGCAATCTAATGGAGAACATGGTCTAAACCCAAGGCGTACAGAAAAATACTCCACTTTTTCTGACAAAAATGTCAAGAAAGATTCATATGACATCGATGCAGCTGATGATGACGATGAAGATGAATTCGGGTATGATGAAGATGCATATGATTCACAGGAAGATGGGTTTATTGTTCACGATGAAGATGATATTTATAATCAAAGCACAAGTAGAGAAAGACATTACAACGATATGAGATCAAAGGGCTACAGTAAAGACGAAATTTGGGAAATTTTTAATAGAGGCAAAAAGAGAAGTAGAAATTATTATGATGATTATGATTCTGATGATATGGAAGCCACAGGAACTGAAATTTTGGAAGACGAAGAGAGAACTTTGAAACAAGCCAAATTAGATGATTTAAGAGAACAAAAATTGCTTGAAAGGAGAGCTTTAGAGAAAAAGAAATTACTTCGTAAGTAAATAAATACATATGTTCACCCTAAAAGTTTTTAGTCTATATAATTGTACATGTTAATTAATTACATATCATACCTCAACTGTCGCTATATTCGAATTCATAATCATCATCATCACCATAATCATTATCAACATCATTTCTATCATTTCTATTATCTTCCCTTTTAGCTTGTTGATTTAGATCTATCTCATTTTCAAATTCGGTAAACTCCTTATCAAGTTGAGCAAAACGTTCATCATTATCACCACCATCACTACTGTTATCACTTTCATTATCATCATATCTTCTATCTCCATCTGGATTATAAACGGATTTACCATTATTATCGAATACGTCATTACTAGCATCAAACATCGATTTGACATTCTCTGATTTCTTACTTAACGAAAAACCCTTCTTTTTCTTATCCATTCCCTTCCGGTAATCATCGATCTGCTTTATGCTGAAACCACCACCACCGCCATCATGTGGTTCAATATCAGATTCAAAATCACTTGCACTTAGATCTGGAACATCTTCAACGTATAATTTTGGATCCTTTTCTGACTCATTATTATTGAAATGACTACGCGTTCTAGATGATGCCGTTTGTAAATTAGTATCAAACATGAATCCACCTGCCTCGAAATCATTACTATCAGGTTCCGAATTTGAATCATCAGATTCAATAGCTTCATTTTCTTCATCATCTTCATCATTATCAATCTCACCATGTTCATAATCCAATCTTTTCCTAATCTTAAGTTTCGTAAGTAAGATTCTCCATGATCTAAGATTGATTAAATCATTTCTCATTTTTTCATCATTTTCATCCATTTCCTTTAATCCAATACAACACAATTCAACAGCATCTTTAAATTCATTTAATGTAACAATACCTTGGATTTTAACACTAACATCTCTTCGTGGACCTTTAAAATCAAATCCAACAACTGCAGGGGCATATTCAATATTCATTACTTTTGCCGCTTTTTCAGATAATTTATCTTGGATATGAACACACCCATCTGGTATCATCCATGGTTCATAAATATCAATATTATTAAACGCATTTTTAGGTATAATACCATCAATTACTGGAGGTGGTTTATATTTCTCAGTTTGAAATTCGGCATATAACCTACCATCGTTTTCATCATCACCATCATTATCTTCATCTTCATGATCTGATAACTCAAATTCATCTTCTGTGCCCCTTTTTTTCCTACTACTTTTTTTCTTGGATTTTTCACGTATTTTCAGTGGCCTTTCGCCTATTTTTAAAACTCTACCTCGCATGAACCAACCTCTTGGACTTCTAACAATATGAACATTGGTTCTTTTGTACACTGGCAAAAACCCTTCATTACTATTCTTTGATTTACCCTTAACTGCCAATCTACCACACGATATTTTTGGCATTAAAATTTCATTAAACTTTAGATCATTTTCAAGTACATATATCGGATGATTTTTGAAATCATTAACACTTGATGGCATACCTTCTTTTAAACTCAATTCATCAAACTCAATTTGTTCAAATTTATCAACTTTATTATTCTTTAATCTCCTTGACGAACATCCACCATGAAGTAAATCTTCCCACCATTTTTCCCATTTTGATTCTCTCGTAATCCGTTTCTTTCTTACTTTTGCATTATATTCTTTTGCATAACGTCTTGTAATGTCTCTGATACCCCCAACTCTATCATAACCAACAATATACCATGAATTGTTTCTAATACAATTCATTGGAGGCTCTAATTTTGATTTCCAATTCACTAGTTCGATTGTCTTTTTAACAATCGGATCAATTGTAATATGTTTTTTGGAATCTTTATCCCACACTTCAACCCAAAATACAGGCCATGCTCCAAAATTTTCTGAAAATTCATCATCTTTTTGTGCTTGAGTTTTAGTTATTTTGTTCGTATACGATTTTTTTGATCTAAGCATAGAAAGTAAATTTGTTGACTGAACGGTTGATTTGCCTGATTTTTTCGTTTCTTGAATATCATTATTATTTTGGGTGGTCGAATCATCACATTTTTTCATGTTCGTGAAATCAGGTGGTTGAATTGAAAACACCAATCTTGCAGGTAAATTAATTGATCTCAGTAATGCAACAAAACCCTGAGCCGCAATATCTCTCGACCCGACATGTGTTAAAATTGAATCCATAAATTTGCGTTTATTCATAAACTGATGCTTTGATTTAATCATGGTATTTCGATATTTCAATTCACTCCAAGTTTTTTTATAAATTACCGGTGCTTTTGAATCAATTGTCCAAATTTTTAACCAATATTCCATTAAATGTCTTAATAAATCAAGTAATTTTCTCGTTTTCGATTGCACTGTTGCATTTAATGATCTGTGTTTTAAATATTTATTTAGTTCATTTTTTAAATCAAATGGTATCTGTTTCTGAACTTTGATCAAAAATTTTGGGTCAGTTAACCATACATTTCGTGAAACTCCATGACCAACCATTGTAAATAAATACATTAAATGTAATGATCTTCTAAATTTACGTTCTTCTCTGTTAACAGTATGGGATTTTTTTGCCTTTTTAGCATTTCTGTGTTGTTTAATCGTAATATTTAGGTCTTGATCATCATCATCGCCATCATCTAGAAAGGAGTTTCCATCTAAATCAACGTCTTCAAATTCATCGGAATCTATATCTTCATCAGATTCCTCAATATCTTCTTCTTTATACTCATCACTGATTGTGATGGGCTCAGAAGCAATTATTACTTTATCAGCACTATTTATTATCTTTTTACCACTCTTTCCGAAACTATCATTATCACCATCATCATCATCATCATCAATATGAACAATATATCTTTCTTGCTCGTCACTAATTCTAACCTGTGGATTTTTCTTCAGCTCTCGTATCCTTTGTACAGGTGTTAACAACACTCTTTTTGAAACATTGGTTTTATCATTATCTATACTGCTATCGTTGACGTTATCTACTTTTCGTTTACGTCTCTTCAAAGGTCGTTCTGAATCATTGTTTTGAATTTTGGTCCTTTTTTCATTCCGCAATGCGGTGTGTATCATTTCTTTGTATTCAGCAGGTATGTTAGTCATTGTTGTTGTATCTATTCGGAAACAGGCTTCATTGATCGTATGGCAACTTGTTGTTTGCAGGGAAAAAGCACTTATCTATAACGTGTTCTTGGTTTGCCTTGATGTGAAATTTTCATTTCCTTCGCTTCAGGACTTTGCTAAGAGCTGGGTGGTGTAACAGTGGAAGGAAACAGGTGGAGAAGCCCATAGTAAAGCCAGTAGCAAAGCATTCATGGAAAAGTACTTAACAGAGATAAAGAGTTCGGTAAAAGTATTCCAACCACTTACGAAGAAGTTTACAAAACTGTACATATGGTTTCAATTGTAAATGTTGTAATGACAATTAGCTTACCAACTACTGAAGCAAACTAGATAAACCCTCAAAGAGTAAACTGAATACAGCGAAGGAGGTGTCAAGGAATGTAGAGATAAATACATGTAAAGAAGAGACAAATGAAATAAATGATGGAAACAGTGGATGGTAATGAAGGAAGAAAAACTGCACTCCAGTCAAATAAATCAATCATTAAACTGGAAGAAGTCAACCTCCACTGCTTTTTTGATTATAGATACTGCAGATTTCGGATTATTCTGTCACTTATCTGTTCATCTGTAGTTTGGAGTGTGAATACGGATCCAATCACCAAAAACAACATATTTTCAAGAAGAGAAACAGAGAAGAACAGAAAACTGGAGTCGTCGAGAAGAAAGTCGAAACGAAATTTACTTTATTCTATTTCATGTGAATAATTTGATTTGTACCGTTTTTCATTGGCAGGGGATCTTCAGTAACTTGGCAATCCACCTTCCGATGTCGTTTGTTAAACATGGCCGACTGCTCAAACCAAGCATGACCTTGAAGTTTTCAAACAACCAGGAATTTACGTATTCACAGCTACAAATCATATATAAATACCGAAATTGCAATTCTGATTTCCGAAAATTTTCAACATCTAGAATTAACAGTAATTCAATATACGATATAAAAGAACAACTGATAACTACTTCAAATCAGGAAAATATACCACTCTGGTTCACAAAATTAAAATTAAAACAGGAAAAGCTACCGTTTCATGCGATATTCCGAACTTTAATAAAAAATCCTGCTTCAATAAAAGATGCTGAAATTTCTTCAAACTTACAACACTTTCTATCATTTTTAACGATACCTACAGCAAAACCAAATGACACTTCTTCTTCTAATGATGCTGCGAAAACTATTAAAAATCCTAATTCTATAGAATCTTCAATTATGTATATTGTTCATTCAATTATTGGAGCATCATTTCCCAAATATTCAAATCCCGTCATTGATTCATGTATACAAGACAACATAATTAAATATAATTTAAAACCAAATGACTTATTTATAAGCAAAGAAGTCATGAGTGATATAATATTTGGAGAAGAAATAGTTAAGAATCCAAAATTTCAAGTTTGCTTGCAAATTTTAAAAAATAGATTAATTGAAGATTTAGGTTGGAGTTCAAAAGTTGAATGTAGAGATGATAACCTAGTGATCTGGATAAATTCCTTATTTCAGAATTCAAATTCAAAATGTTTAATCAATTTGACCAAGAGTAAATTTATACCTGATATTATAGTTTATGATTTACTATTAAGGAAACCTGAAAATGAATTGGAATTTAAATACTTTTTAGAATTTTACAAAAACAATTCAACATTCTTAAATTTACTAGATCAAGAAAAGCTATATTACTTGAAACAAATGAGCAGTACTTTTAATAGAGATTTAATTATACCGTTATTATTTGATAATTTTTTCAAGTTTTCAATTAGATCAAATTTAGAAAAATTGCCAATCTTAATTGACTTATTCCTTAATGAAAACAATATATCATCATTCAACTCATTAGAACAAATTAGTGAAATGGTATGGTATTTATCATTTGATAATTCTGGTGAACATTTCACCAAGCCTTCAAGATATTATAATATTTCACAATCCAAATTGATTAAAATCATTAATAGGATGATTGAAAACAATAAATCATTGGGAATTGATATAACGACAATGCTCGGTGTTTCAAACTTAACATATTTTAAAGATTTCAGGAAATCCTTTGATTTATTTAAAAATGCAAAAAATAAATTCAATATTGATAAAGTTGACTTTAATAATGATGTCAAAGTTGATTACAATATCAAATTTCTATGTAACTCCATTCTATTATTATCAATTAATCCAAAAAATAAAGAAATGATAACACAGGACTTAACTAACATATTTACCAAAATTGAACCAAAAATTCTGATTAGATATCCCGAAATTTGGAATTTTGTAATTATAAAATTGAGTTTACATAACCTATTAAATGAACAGATTATAAGTAATTTAATTCAAGAATATTTAAAGAATCATAAATTATTAAATTTGAATAATTATTTTATTTTAGATTTAATCATCAATAAAACTGAAAAAATTTCGACTTTATTATCATTATTAGAAAATTTAAAAATTCAAAATTTTGATGATAACAATATATCCCATTTAATTTCTAAATTTTATAAATTTGCTAAAAATAGTTCTGAAATTGATTTAAAGACTTATAATTGTCTAGATATTGCAAGGGATATATATAATGACCAAAAAGATTTTAAATCAACAAGATTAAACTCATCATATTTATTAGGTGAATCAATCTTTTCACCTGAAAATACCTTTAAAAGATATAATTCAATAAATAAATATTTCAAAACGACACAATTAACAATATCATCATTATTTTTAAGTGTCTATAAATTAAATGAAAAGGGAATAAAGGACTTGAAATGGGATGATGTGGAACCAATTGAGTTTTCCATAAATGAGTTTAATAAATACATTTCAACATCTTATGGTGATTCGTTATTATATCCAAATGATAATTTATTGACAATTTACATCAAAGTTCTGAAAATATTTGGAAAGACAAAAGAATTAGATGAATTAATTTTTAAATTAATTGATTTAAAATATCCATTGGGATTGAATCTATTTAATTCATATCTTGAATGTTTTAACACTTATGATAAAGATGAATTGATAAGATGTTTGAATGAATATGATCTGCAATTTAAAAAACTGACAAATTGTAAAAACGAATTCGAATTACTAAAGGTGAAAGAAAGATTACCAGTTATCAAAGGTCATGGTAAGTTTGACAAGTTTATTGATAATTTAGCTATAAATTGGTCAATTATACGCCGCTGGAAATGGCCCGGTAGAGATTATTAAATAGAAAATATAGAAACACAACATGTAAATAGTGTAACATAATAGAGCATTTACAGTATATAGTATTTAAAAAAACAAATGATCATCATTTGTTACTACCTAACCTTCTGCCTTCACCTCTAAATTCACTTTTATTTTCGACTTTCTTCTTTACAACAAATCCTCTTCTACGATAAATTGCATTTTCATAATCAACACCAGTTACTTTACTTATAATGTTTTTCAACCATTCAGGAGCTTCTAAAAATCCAGTTGAATAGAACCATATATTTCCGGTATTAACAGTACCTAATCTTTTAGTATTATTTCCATAACTATTGGGATCTTTATTTGTAAGTAGGGAGACAAGTGGACCAAATGAGCCAGTTTCTAAACAATTATAGACATAAGCAGCTGCAAAACCAATCAATGCAAGTAAAAAACTATCATAGCCATCAACTAATAATCTAAAGCCTAATGAGACAGCTGGCAATAAGGATGCTTTGATTGGCATGAAATAAAAGTTAACTTGTTGGTAATAATTAAGAACAGACCATGTAAATGTTAATGCAGATAATAGAGCAGGACTTAGTGAATATAGCGGAGGCATTGTTAACCAACTAACAACTAAGATAATTGGCAGAACAATCATAAAATAGTAGATATAATCCGGTAAATTCTTCTTGAATTTGACTTCTTCGATACCTTTACTGAAATTGTAAACCATATAAATCTCCATCATACCTTGCATTGCTTGTGGATTTGGAATCAAAAACCCAGTTAATAACCGGTGAACCTCAAACTTTCCAAAAACTAGCGGGAAGTAACATGTAAAAGACGAAATAGGTATTATGCCTAACGAATTCAATCCGCCCATCACCAAGGACGTTAATGTGATTGTTCTTGTAACTGGTGGAATGGAGGTTACAAAGAGACCCAGTTCAGACATTGTCGTTTGTTCTATTACTTATTACCAAAGGAAAAGACGTGTTATGTGTCCGAAACAAGTACGAAAGATCAACACTTTCTCAGTGGTTCATATCTTTTTCTAAGAACCATGAAGAACCAACAACAATGCCAAGAATGCCCAAAGTTACCATCCTAATTGTTTCTCTGCTGCTATATGTTCTCTGGTCATCATCTTCTCATAAATCGGCTTCTCCACCTTGGTTTAAGGGTATGAAATCGCCACAATGTGAAGAGTACACATCGTATGCCAGAAGAAAACACCCTCCGTTTTCTAACGGACCATTACAGCTACCTTTCATGAGACCACCAGAACAATGTCGTACTTTCAAGTCAAAACCAATTGACGAATTGATTGATCACTATAAAAATAAAATGAAAGATGCTGATTTATCTAGATTATTCGAAAACTCTTTACCTAATACATTAGATACTACAATCCTCTGGTTTGATCCAAATCCATCTAATCCACGTACGTTTATCTCTACAGGTGATATACATGCGGAATGGTTAAGAGATTCTGCACGTCAATTATCCGTATATCAACGATTTATGCCACAGGATGAATCATTACAGTTACTAATTAAGGGTGCCATATTACAACAGGCAGAATATATTAAAATTTCACCTTATTGTAATGCATTTCAACCCCCACCAAATTCCAAAGTTTCAAGGATACCATCTTCCATTGATAACGTTCAGCCATCTCCAGATTGGAATAATGTTTTTGAATGTAAATGGGAGTTGGATTCATTAGCATCATTTCTTACATTAACTAATGAATATTTAGGACATTCAAACGATATTGCATTATTTGAAAATAATCAATTTCTTGATGCATTGATTGTAATTCTAAAAATTTTGAACAGACAATCTATTTCTACATATAATAAAAAGGGTAACTTAAATCCATTCAGTTATTCATTTAGAAGGATTACTGATTTGGGCTCTGAGACATTGCCTTTACAAGGTACAGGTAATCCAGTCAACGATATTGGATTAATCAGATCTGCCTTTAGACCTTCTGATGATGCTTGTATCTACCAATTTTTAATCCCATCAAATGTTCATTTATTAGTAGAATTGAAGAAAATTATACCAAATTTAATTGAATACGCCGATCCAATAATAATGAAAGAAAAATTATCAACACAATTTGCAGGTCATGTTAAAGCTATTGAAGATGCGCTTGCAAATCATGCAATAGTTAAACATCCTGTATTTGGTGATGTTTATGCCTATGAAATTGATGGTTTTGGAAGTTATAATTTAATGGATGATGCAAATATACCATCTTTGTTATCATTACCAGATTTAGGATACTGTTCGATTAATAACCAAATTTATCAAAATACGAGAGCAATGATACTTTCAAAGTCAGGAAACCCATATTTTTTAAGTGGTAAATACCTAAGAGGTATAGGTGGTCCACATGTTGGATTAACTCATACTTGGCCAATGAGTTTATTAATGCAAATAAGGACAAGTGATGATGATGATGAAATTATGGAGTTACTAGATATGGTTAAGGAAACAACAGCAGGTTTAGGATTAATGCATGAAGGTGTCAATGTTAATAGCAAAGGTGGTGAAATTTATACCAGACCTTGGTTTAGTTGGTGTAATTCAGAATTTGGTAAAACTATTTTGGATTTAGCTGAAAGAAAGCCATGGTTGATATTTAAAGATGAAGGGAATGCAAATTCAGAAAGATAAAGCGTGAAAGATTTCAACGATAAGGAGAATAAGAAGAAAATAGTTGAAATTGATGTTACCGATTTATTGTAAAGTATATTATTGTATAGTATTTTCTTGTTTTAAATGAAATGGCTTTTTTAGCTATTATTGTTTTTGTTTCCTTTCATATTGTGGAAAGTTTACTAGCTCAGCTCTAATCATATTGACTTATGAGTTATCTATACAATCTTGTTGTGAATAGCACACTAATTTCCGTTATATGTGCGAGTGGATGAATTTCAACATGAATTTCAACAATTTAATTTCAGATTTCCAATTCTGATACCTGTTCTTTTCTAAAAAATCAGCCAATTCGCCTACTATTGCACCATGTCTTTCAAGAAAGTGTCATTATATTCAGTACATGCATTAAGAACAGAGTCTGATGAACATTTATCCGAAGTCTTTGAAACTTTGGGATTCAAGGAATCATTTACACTTATTGATACCAAATTAATTCTTGGTTATTCATCCGTTATACTTTCAGGGTTAATGTACTATCTCGAAAAGAAATTCAAAAATGATTTTACAAATTATGAATATGTTAGATATTTACAAATTTTAGTTGTTGGATTCTTCGTCATACAATCTATTTTATTCTTATTCAGTAAATTTATTGAAAAAAACATCAAATTTAAAGGTTATAACAAAAAAACTGGTAAATCAGTAACAGTTTCAACCTTTACAAGGTCAAAATATGATCCAAATTACCAAATTATAATTAACATTGATGATATTGAAAATAAGTTATCAATTCCATTTAATGAATTGTTCTTTGATGACGGATTTTTAAATTTTAGTGAATTTAAGAATAAAATAATTAAATTTTTCGAAGATATTGATAAATCTAAATAATCCTGTGTAATTAAACATCGTCCATGCCACTGTACCATCTACAAAACCTTTGTAACCAATATGGTAATACTCTATAAATTGGTAAAAATCTACCATATAAAGGATATGAAAAATTTCCAGACTTTTTAAATGTGATTATTTCGATTATTTTTTTTGATAATTTTGAGGTTTCAATTATAGGTGCTAAGAATTTATTAACTTTAACATCATTAAACATTTTTGAATCTAGTTGACCAGGTAAAACTATTGTAAATATTGAGTTTGGTTTTTCTTCTCTGAGTGAATCAATCATTGATAACAGCCCATTTTTGGTACCTGAATAAATACCTAAATTTTTGGGCCCAACAAAGCCAAGTACTGATCCAATTACTATAACATGACCATTTCTAAATGATAAATACTTCTTTATTAATAAAATATTTGAAATCCAGTTTATATTTATGATTTTCATGATTTCAAAATTTTCTAGATTTTCAATTGATTTAAATTGTCTTATTCCGGCGTTACATATGACTATATCAATCTCTTTATAATCAAGTTTCAATTCTTCAATATTATTGCTAAAGTAGAAGTCAATAAATTGAATTTTTGGATTGTTTTTAAATTCTGTTCTTTCCTTTACATCAATAACTATAATTTTTTCAATGTTTGGATCACATAGTAATTTTAAAACTGTTTCAAATCCTAACCCATCACTACCGCCAGTAACTAAAACTACCCTGTTTCTTAACTTTAGTTTTCCAACTCTATAAATCATGTTGAATCCTCTAATTATCCATAGTATGTTGATGATCAAAACTTTTTTAAACGTTAAAAATTTCAAAACGTTAAAATACGATAAAATAATTGAACATATTGGATTGAATATTGTAAACAATAATATGTATATTATTGTATCTATATTTAAACCAAGTGGAACAACTAATTTTGAGGGTATTATAAATCGAATCCAATTCATTATTAATGTTGAAAAATTGATGAAGAACAGAATATTTCATCTAATCTGAATAATATTTTTTCATTAGAATTTGTATGAACGCACGCATTTAAATTTACTACAACTATTCTTTAAGCATTAAAAGCCTTAGATAACGAGACAAATAGACATTTAATCATAAATTTCGACTAAAAAAACATACATTAGATCAATACTAATGACTACAAAAATTCCTGTGCAATCACTTCCCTTTATCAACGCTCTTGTTGATGAAAACACCATCTAGTTTTGAATTATGAACATTATTTGGTACGAATTTACGAATCATACGAATTTCATCAGATGCATAACCAGGAATACGAATATTCCAATTTCTTTCAAGATGTAATTGAACATCACGTACATCCAGATTATCTGAATGTCTATGCCTTGCTAATTTACTTGCAAATGATGTAACTGAGGTAACGAATTCATCAGCTAAATCAAGTAATAATTCTTCAACATCACCATCAATATTAATATCAACTTCACCTTCTTCGATTGCAATCGATGATACTAGTTCTTTTAACTTTCTTTTATTTAATACTCTTTCACCTTCAATTTCAAATTGTTGTGGTTTAATCATAACTGGATTAGTTAATGATGGTGCATTAATCGCATTACCACCCAAAATACTTGGCCTATTATTAATTTTAACATTCACAGGATTTTGAACCCTAACGGTTAAATCATCAGGAATATTCAGATTTTGAAACTTTGCACGTTGCTGTTGCTGTTGTTCATTTCTGAGATCTGAACTTACTATTGATTGATTTCCAAGATTTTGTCTTTTATTATTACCAAGTTGCTCAAGATCATTTGTGCTTGCCGACCGCTTGGTTAAATCTGTCTTCGATAATTGCTTCTTTACTATTGTTTTCTTATTACCATCTTTACCGTTAATAGGGGTACCACCAGATGGTGCACCCATATTGCTCATCTTCATATTAGGAACACTAGAAACTGATGAAAGAGGAGATCCGTCACCACTAGCAGTATTCATATAGTTGATATTGTTCATGGAAATTGGAGCATTTCCTTGTATTTGTCCCATCGGAGATTGTGATGAAGGTTGTCCTTGTTGCATTTGAGGACTGAGTTGTCTGTTTTGCCCTGTCAGTTGGTTAGCCTGCTGCTGAGCAGCCTTCAACTGGGTAGCAAGATGATGTTGCATCTTCTTGCAGTTGTCAATCCTGGTGTTGACTTCATGTTCTCTTTCTTGGAGACCCTTTTTGGTCGGACCGTCTAAGTTTGGTTCGGCCAATCTCTTCTGTAACACGAGTTGAGTCTTCTTGAATTGATCGTACATACCTGTGATCTGCTGGTACTTAGTTAACAAGGTTTGTCTCCTCACTTGTAGTTGTTGGTTTGGTGATAATGGGACGGCTGATGCGTCATATTGAATTGGCTGTTGTTGTGGGGCTCCTGAGTTTGTTGTTGTCACGTTGTTGCTTGAATCCAGTGCATTAATTTGCTGTGATAAGCTCCTACTTTCTTGTGATAATGGTGTGCTTAATGGTGCAGGTGACGCAGTGTTCATGTTGATTAAATTGGCGGAACTATTACTATTATTGTTTGAAAGACTATTAGTTTGAATTGGTGCAGCTTGGGGTAATGGTACTTGAGACTGTCCTGTGTTAGATGAAGTCATACTAGTAGGAGTTTGTCCTTCTTGACCTGGGCTTTGTCTTTGTTGTTGTTGTTGTTGTAATAATCTCTGTCTCTTAGAGTAGGCGACCAAAATTGCTTTGATTTTCTCTGCCTTTGCTAAATGTACTTTACCTTCAGGCGTGTCGATTCCCGCCCTATCAACAGCTTCCTTTTCTAGGCTGTATTGACGCAGAAGTTGACGTGCTTGCTGATGTATTGCTGGGAAGCTCATTTTATTCTGTTGTTGACCAGTTGATTGTTGTGGGAGTTGTTGAGAGATTTGTGGAGAGAGTTGAGGAGATAACTCACTATTGGATGATACAGATGGTTGTCCCTGTTGGCCTGGCTGACCTTGCTGGTCTCCCTGTTGGTTCTGCATATTTGGTGATGTAGATGGAATAGTAAGAATAAATAAAAGACCAGTAATCAGACAAATGCTCAATTAAATAAATTGGTAAAAATGAGAAATGAGAAATGAGAAATGAGAAAGCAACATGAATTTCCAACTTTTGTTACGTAACAAAACAACAAATGGCAAAATATCACCAGACGTTCCATATTGTTCATTTCTTTTTCATAAGTAACGATGTTGGACCTGAACACACCTCCGAAATTGAGTACATTGTCTGAAGGGCAGAAAGAATTGCTTTCAAAAATTGATGATTATGCCTTGGATTATAACATTTTTCTTTTCAGAGGTATGAAGGAAATGATTGATAATAATGATAGTAAACTGATTTCAATTATAAGTACATTATTTGCAAGTATCCCTAAAGAATATTCGGAAATTATCTTTAATCCACTTGACAAAGATTCCGGTAAATTAATCGCATCAACAACTTCTAAGATCCAAAATAGATTACTCAGTCTTCTTATACAGGAGAGACACAAACGTGATATTGAAATTTTAAATAAACAATTTGAAAATAAAATCAACTATATTGAATTAGAAGATCCTTTTAAGTATGAAATCAAATCTGCTTATTTCAAAGCTTTTCAAGAAGGTAAGGCTGATTATTATGATCAATTTAATAAACTTGCTTTATTACAATCTTTGGAATATGATTTTGAACACGAATTGAATGATGATTCAGACTATCAAAGTGATGACGATTTAATTGATCATTTTTGTGATGATAACATAGTTAATTTTAAGCTTTCTGATTTTGAAAAGGAGGAAGATGTTTTAGGTAATGAAATTGTTAGATTTATTCTACCTTTAGCATCCCAGGTTCTTTTATCCGATGACAATGATGAAGAATAATTAAGTTATTATTTTTATTTACTATACATTATATATTACACACTTATATCAGACTCTATAAGCTTCTTTCTTTATCATTGAGTTTTTTAATTCTAAAAACAATTTCCCTTTTAAATTCGGCATTGCCTTGTATTTCTTGTGCCTTTATAATAGCTGTACCAGGCATATCATTAATTAAACTTATATTATTACCAGTAATACATGCAATTAGTTCACTCCTCAATTTATGATTATCAAATAATGATCTAACTTCAATCATTTGTTTATTAACCGTAATTAAAATTTTTTCTTCACAATCAAAAGTTGCACTTTCACATTTCATTCCAAACCAAATAATTTCTTCATTCGATTGAATATATTTACCTTTAACATTTTTCATTCTTACACAGAATTTTGAGTAAACGACCAAAATTTCAGATATATTTTCAATTTCATTAGGAAATGGGAAGATTCCAATTGGTATTTCATTCTTTAAAATATCTTTGATATCTAAATTATTTAATAATGATGCTCTTATATCAGACAATTTTGACAAACTCCAGGTTGCACAATTATCAACCAAACTACCAACTGCGAAATTATTTGCATAAACGGTTTGTAATTTTAAAATATTCTGCGGAGTTTTAAATGATTGCCAATTAAATTTCCAACTTTTAGATCTTCTTAATTCGGTATAGTTAACTAATTTATTACTCCAAGTGAATAAATATGGCGATCCAGAATTTGAAAGTGAAACTGAACTTTGATATCCAACGGTAAAATCTGATACATATCTCTTGTTTTCATCAAATATATTAATATCGCATGGTGGCAAATCAAATTTATATGCATTAAACAATTTATCAATTAAAATTTTGTATAATGATTCCTTTGAAATGAAAATTAAGATTTCATTATGTAGAACTTGAAGTTTTTTAACATGTGTTATATGATGAACTTTACGAAAACTGCTTGAGTTATTAGCTTTACCAATGAAAATACCAAATGAAGTACCAACAATACAATATTTTTCCGTTTTTGAATTAATTCTCATATAAAAAGTATCACAACTTAAAACATCAGTCAACATAGGTTCGAAAACTTTCAGATTATCAACTCTATCATTCTTATTGACCTTTTGTTGTAGATAATCAAATTCTTTCGGCACAGTAGTTAGCTTAAACGGGCTGTAATCCTCAGTTTTAGAAATGAAAGAATTTGAATTCAAAAATTTGACATCAATTTTTGAATTTATCAAATTTGAACTCCAAAACTCCTTTTGCAATTCTGTAATATCTTTTAAATATCTATCTAAGATTGCAACTGTTCTATCATTTGTCTTCCTAAACGTATAGGAAATTCTACTACCAATATCCTTTATAACGATTATTTTATAGTTACCATCAATAAAAGTATCATATTCTAAGTATCGAATAGGAATTGGGGATTTTAATAACGCATATTCATCCTTTTTATTTAAGCTTATTGTATTTGATTTAATTCCGAAAATAGTTAAATAATTATCAAACGCAGCAATAAGACAAGTTGACCAATTTATATTATTTTTAATTTCTAGCTTCATTGGTTCTTTTGCAATTCTCCTTTCATCGAACATATCCACCATTTGAAATTTTGAATAATCAGTTTCCGAATTAAAGGTTAGTTTTTCATTAAAATTAATTTTCTTTTGTAAATCAGATGTAGAATTACTAATATTATTAATATTTTTGACAGTTGATTCTAAACTACTTGATAATTCATAATTTTTCATACTGTTAATGTTTTTATAAGTCGACTTTAATTTATTGAATAACAATGCAATTGACGTGAAAAGTTTAATAAAATATGAGTTAAATAATTCAAGAGGCGGAACTGCATTTCTATTAGTCTGATTTTCCAAATCTTTTTTGGAAATTCCAACAATTAGTTCCTTTATATCTTCGTTACTTGAAAATTTTGATAAAAACACGACAGATCCTGAAATATGACGATATTGTGAGCTCAATTGTTTAAACCAATTATTCAAACATTTTAAAACTTTGGTAGCATTAACAAAAAAATGATTGTCAAATAAAGGTTTGAGTTTTTTGATTAATAATTTATCTAAATAATAATAAAAATCTGTTAAAACTTCAAACGTCTTATCGTAATCAACTAATGATAAAACTCCCGTATCTTTTAATTCTGCACCATAAATGAAAATCAATCTATGTAAGTTAAACCTAATCTTTTTCAAATTTGTGAAAACTTCAAATAGAAGTGATTGAATGTCAAATTCAGATTTATTCCAATCTTTGTAAACTTTACCTTCTTCTGGTGATAAATTCCAAAATTCATTATAACTTTGATTTTTAAAAGTTCTCATATTGTGCTCATTTGACTCAGGCCTTGAATAAAGTATAAACTTCATATCAGATGGTAAATCATCATCACTTGGAATTGATTTTGGTGGTGAATGTAAAGAGGATTGTGATTTTCTCTTAGGAGTTAAATTTGGATAATCAAACATATTTGAACGTGAACCTGAAGATTCAGTTGGTGATAACATTGGCTGTTTAAAGAATGAAAATGGACTCTCAGGTTCCACCAATGATGCATCAAAATCATATTGATTTAAAGGAAATGAATTTTCTTGCGGTGATGGAATTATAGGAGTTTTATTGAATTCGAATGCATAGTCTTTATTTTCCACATTATTTAAACGATTTTTAGAAAACCTTCTTGAAACTGGTGTGGATTTGGAATTTGATTTAGGAGAAGATGATGCTGAAGAAGATGAACAAAATCTGGAACTACCTGTTGGTCTTAAGGAAGGATCAGGTATAATTGTATTTGATGTAGAATTAAAGGATAAATCGACATTATCATCATAAAGTGGAGTAATGGAAGAAGAAGAAGAACTTGGGCATCTTTTATGATTAGAGAACGGGCTACGTAAAACTGGTATATCAGAAGTTGAAGATTTCAATGATGAGCTCGATTGTAATAATTCAAAATATTTAGATTGCTTATTTTTCTTTGGACTGCCTATTGGATCAATTGGATTGTCCATGATATTTCTGTCGTATCTGAAATTAATCCAACTAAATGGAGATGTAACAAATGAATAAAAGATAAGTGAACCTAGATAAGTTTAGTTTTAACAAAAGTCAAAAATGAAAAAATCAATACATGTCTGTCGCAAGTCGACTTTCCTAATTGGGAAAATTTTTTAAAGAAAGGTGTAATTGTTTGGCTATAGGCTGATTCCTCTTAAAAACACCAATTGGTAAAAGGAAAAAAAAAGTAATATACATACTAATTGGGATGGTATGAAGAAGTTTGCATTATTATAATTGACAAACTGGATGTTAGTTACTTGTTAGTACCGGAATTAAAGGGTTTGGAAACTACAAATGTGAGTATTGGATGAACAACATGGTTGTACAGTCAGTGGAAGTGTACACCATCCCCAGATAGAGAGAAGAAAACAATCGATTAAAGAAGAAAGCTAATAAAGATCCAACCAAATTGTTCATATCAGAGAAGGGAAGAAGTCAAAAAAGGGTCAACCACGTCGATCGACGCTTGGTTTGTTGTTATTATATCTAGCTCTGGTTAGAAAACCATGCAAATTGCAGATGGAATAGATCAGAAGACTGTATAGAGGAAGAGAGAAAGAGTGAAGGAGGGAAAGAGGGAGATGTGGTCATATTCTGTCCCACCTTAAGCGGACAAGTTGTCCCATTGCAATGCTTTGTTCCGTTGCTGCTTGATCAGCACATTACTAACAATACCAATCTCTCTCCTTTTATTTTTATTTTCTATTTTTTTCCCTGCTTTTTTTAAAATTTTTAAAATTTTTCACTTCGCTAACAAAAATTTTTCACCAAGGCTGAATGATTATAAATACTGGGCCATCTTCCCTGTTTGCAGATGGTTTCCACCCTTTTTTTCCTTTTGGTTTGCTGGGATTCCTGGTGCTCTTTCGTTCTTGGGCCCCTTTCCTCCTTTTGTATCAAACGCCTCTTTCTAACTTTTTACAATGTCTTTCTTAAACACCGCAAATGCTTCTGCTTATTTAAAAGAATATGCACAAAAGGACGGTTTATCTGTCTCTGAATTAATGGATTCAAGGATCAACGGTGGTTTAACTTACAATGATTTCCTTGTTTTGCCTGGTAAAATCGATTTCCCATCTTCTATTGTCTCCTTAGACTCAAGATTAACAAAGAAAATCACTTTAAGAGCACCATTCGTTTCATCCCCAATGGATACCGTTACTGAATCTGCAATGGCAATTCACATGGCTTTATTAGGTGGAATTGGTATCATTCACCACAACTGTACCGGTGAAGAACAAGCTGCAATGGTTAGAAAGGTCAAGAAATACGAAAACGGTTTCATTAATGATCCTGTCGTCATTTCTCCATCTACAACCGTTGGTGAAGTTAAAAGAATGGGTCAAACTTTAGGTTTCACTTCTTTCCCAGTTACTGGTATGTATTACATTATTACATTATTCATTTATTCCATCTTTTATTTCATTTCTCAATACTCAAAAGTTACATTTTTTTGTTTTACATGATGACCAAACAAATTTACTTTCGTTCTACCGATTGCGATCAAACGATCTTGTGGAATAATTATTTTGCTGATTAATAATATTGAAAAAAAACTTTTTGAAGAAGAGAAATAAATAAAAGAAGAAAAAGCCAATAACATCATGAACAAAATACTAACATATTATTGTAATTTTTTCTATCCTTTTTTTTATTTTAGCAAACGGTAAACTTGGTGGTAAATTAGAAGGTATTATTACTTCAAGAGATGTTCAATTCCATGATGATGTTTTATCTCCAGTTTCTGAAGTTATGACTAAAGATTTAGTCACTGCTAAGGTTGGTGTTTCATTATCCGAAGGTAATGAAATTCTTAGATCTTCAAAGAAAGGTAAGCTTCCTATTGTTGATGAATCAGGTAACTTAGTTTCCTTATTATCAAGAACTGATTTACAAAAGAATCAAGACTATCCATTAGCTTCTAAATCCGCTACTACTAAACAATTATTATGTGGTGCTGCAATTGGTACCATTGAAGCTGATAAGGAAAGATTAGCTTTATTAGTTGAAGCAGGTTTAGATGTTGTTGTTTTAGATTCATCCCAAGGTAACTCTGTTTTCCAATTAAACATGATCAAATGGATTAAGGAAACTTTCCCAGAATTGCAAGTTATTGCAGGTAATGTTGTTACTAGAGAACAAGCTGCATCTTTAATTGAAGCTGGTGCTGATGGTTTAAGAATCGGTATGGGTTCAGGTTCAATTTGTATTACTCAAGAAGTTATGGCATGTGGTAGACCTCAAGGTACTGCAGTTTATAATGTTACCGAATTTGCAAACAAATTTGGTGTTCCATGTATTGCAGATGGTGGTATCCAAAACATTGGTCATGTTACCAAAGCTTTAGCTCTTGGTGCGTCATGTGTTATGATGGGTGGTATGTTAGCTGGTACAACTGAATCTCCAGGTGACTATTTCTACAGAGATGGTAAAAGATTAAAAACTTATAGAGGTATGGGTTCAATTGATGCAATGCAAAAGACAGATACCAATGCAAATGCATCGACTTCAAGATATTTCTCTGAAGGTGACAAAGTTTTAGTCGCGCAAGGTGTTTCAGGTTCAGTTTTAGATAAAGGTTCAATTACCAAATTCATTCCATATGTTTACAATGGTTTACAACACTCTTGTCAAGACATTGGTGTTAGATCTGTTGATGAATTAAGATCAGAAACTCTTGCAGGTAACATTAGATTTGAATTCAGAACTCCATCCGCTCAATTTGAAGGTGGTGTTCATAACTTACACTCTTATGAAAAGAAACTTCACAATTAAATTAATTAAATAGTTTGTTTCTTTTTAAATTTTTGTTAAAGTAATAACTTTTTTTTCGTCTCCTCTCTACAATACTTACATATATAGCGTTTTTATATAGTCTTTTAATTTTCTAATCATTTCGAGATGCGTTAATATTCAATATTTGACATTAGTCTACATCCAAACTTTAAAGGATCTGGACTCAAATTTTTCGTGAGGTAAAACCAAGAAAAAAAAAAAAACTGAAAATAAAAACTCGAATATATTTAACAACTAAATTATTAAATCTTTAATATTTATTTTTAAATTCGGACTCTATTAGATTACAGTAAATAATAAAATTAATAAGGAACAATTAATGTTGATTTTATATAGGAGATATAGAAGTATTTAAAAGGTTTTTATTTTAAAACATTTAAACAGTTTCTAAGATAACATCTTTGAAACCGGAAGCAACTTTCTTACCCTTAGAATCAACAGAAGCTTCACCATGTAAAGATAATAAGTTACCTAAGTCGAATTTTGGTTGTTTTAATAATTTAACCTTTCTAATGTGAACATTTTGTAATGGAAGGATACCTTGGGTTGCCTTTTCAATTTCGTTACCAATAGCTTCTGGGATTAATTTACCAGTTAATTCAGCTAAGGTGGAGTTAGAAACTTCCTTTGTCATAATTTCCATCATGGTCTTTCTAACTTCTTTTAATTTAGAAGATTGTGCGTAAGCAGTCTTCTTAACTTGGTTTGGTTGTCTCTTGGTGAAAGCAATACAGAAAACTCTAAGAACGTAATCATCAGCAGTCTTAACAGTGACGTTTGCTTCAACAAGGGATTGCCATTTTCTAACAAGTGACTTTAATTTATCAGTGGTGAAATCCATACCGTGGAAGTTAGTTAATAAATTCTTACCTTGAACTTCATCAACTCTTAACTTAACCTTCTTGTAAGCATGATCTTCAGAACCTTGTAAATCAGCTAAGTTGAATTCGAAAACTCTACCCTTTAAACCATCAACAGCGTTCTTTAAACCAGTGGATTTGTTGATTAAAGTTTTACCTGCATCTCTGTGTTCAAAAGTGGTTGGAGCTTTAATATCATACCATTCTTTCTTGGTGAATGGGTCAACGACTCTCTTCTTAAGACCTTTCTTACCTTTGGATAATCTCTTATTCTTACCGATTGCCATGATGAGTTCTGGTGATGTAGAAAGTAAATAAAATCAGTCAATTATTTAGGAAAAAGGATAAAATTTGATGAAAAACTAGTAATAGCGTCTATCTCTCACACAGTGGAAGGCAGAATTCGCAGGATTCGCAGTGGGGAATTGAAAATTTGGAGGTGTTGCCCAAAGGGGAAGGTGTGCGTGACTGTGTTTTTTGGAGGGCTCGTGATGGGAATTAGTTAGACACCCTCGCACCTCACGTTGGCACTCTCTCCAGCAGTAACAACAACAAAAAGTGTGTCGTACTGCGACAATAAAAATTGATGTGGGCAATTTCGTTAATTTTTCAATTTTTCAATTATTTTTTTTTACTTTCTATTATTGTTTACTTTTCGAAAACAGCGCTGGTTCTAAAATGCCGTAATCTATTGTTAAAAAGTACAGGTCAGATTTCAAAACTTGGTCCAAAGATATCAACGTCTAAGTGCTTGTTTTGTGGTTTGTCAATATATTGTTCTGAAGTTTAACCAAAAAGTAAAACTCCTCTTACTATGGACAATACCCACAACTATCATGAGAAAAACACAGTCACGCTAAAGGTCGGACTTCTAGGCGATGCACAAGTTGGCAAGACTTCTTTAATGGTCAAATACGTTGAAAATTGTTTTGACGAAATATATACCCAAACATTAGGTGTTAATTTTATGGAAAGGACAATCAATATAAAAAATACGGAAATTACTTTCTCCATCTGGGATTTAGGTGGCGAAGCTGAATTTACAAATATGCTACCATTAGTTGCAACTGATGCAGTTGCAATTTTATATATGTTTGATCTAACTAGAAAATCAACCCTTAATTCAATCAGAGATTGGTATAGACAATCAAGAGGATTCAATAAAACTGCTATACCTTTCCTTATAGGCACGAAATTTGACGTTTTCTATGAATTACCAATAGAGGAACAAGAAGAAATTACAAATCAAGCTAAAATTTATGCAAAATTAATGAATGCATCATTAATTTTTTCTTCAACATCAGCATCAATCAATATACAAAAAATATTTAAAATTGTTATAAGTAAAGCATTTGATCTAAAATTAAAAATCAATGAAATTAAAGATGTTGGTGAACCAATTTTATTATACCAAGATGTCTAAGAAAGTTTAAATGAATGTTATGATTTCTTTCATTAGCGGATCCTTTTTAAGACTATTAACAATCTCATCATCACTTATATTTAAACGTATCAATCTGTTACGTTCAATTTTCAATGGTTGCATCATTAAGACACCATTTTCTTCAAGATCCTTTAAAATGAACAAACTTGAATTAATTACTGAACCTTGCATACGTTGATCACCAGATCCGAAGACAATATCTAAAAGTTGTAAATTATCAAGTGATAATTTATTTTTCAATTCAGTAAATAACAAAATTTGAATTTGATTATTTAGTTCATCATAAATTTCACCAACTTCAATCTCTGCAATACCTGATCTTTTCTTCCTTAACAAAATTGATGATAAAACTAATTTGCTCAAAAATGATAATGAATTTAAATATCCATTAACAGGTGAACTTGATGCTTCATTTATAGCTTTCATTATATGCATAATTGTAACAGTATATTTACCATCCATTGTTTTCCTTTCAGTTTCATTCTTACTCAAAAATTCAGCTTGTGCAATTTCAACAGCTCTAATACAAATCATCAACGATCTTCTTGCATCACCACTAACGGATGCAACTTTTCTTGATGCAAATTCAATTGCATCCTTTGCGATTAATAGATGATTGTCTGTTTTACTTAACTGTTCTAATCTATGTTTAATAATTTCACTTAACTGTGTATATGAATAACTGGTAAATTGAATTCTTGATAGCCCCAATCTTGATGAAATTTTATTCGTTAATAATCTTTCAGGTAAATCCATTGTATTTGCAACCGCAATAACAATTAGTTTAGAATTTTCATAGGTTGGCCAATTGAAAAAATTATACATAACTGCTTGATTTTTGGTAACAATTTGATCTAACTCATCTAATAAAACAACCAATGGCAGTTTATCATCCAATTCTTTCTTTGTCAAATCTGGCAAATCATTTTCAAAATGTTGTTGCAAGTAGGTTAATGAAGTAGTTGTTGATGCTTTAGTCCCTGCTATTTTTTGCCATAGAATTTCATATGCTTGTTGTGGTTTGATAATTTTTAGTCCATTAATTTCTAAATAGTTAAATCTTTTAATTCCATCACTTTCAATCGTCATTTTTGCGGATAGTTGTTTAATAACTTCTCTAATAGTTGCAGTTTTACCAACACCGGGGGTACCACTAACATAAATACAACTACCCTTTTGCGAATTAATGGAAATTTCTAGGTTATGATAAATTTGATAAAATTCTTCTTCTCTACATGGTAATGATTTTAATTGTGTTCCCGTTCCTAAAATTTTCTTGGCTTTGTTTAACAGCTTTGTAGTTGGGAAAGCATTACCTGCCAGGAATTCTAAATCTTTGTCAATAGATGGTAATTCAGGTATTAGTTTTTCCTTTAATTTTCGTTTAGTGGGTGATGATCCTGTTTTGTATTTAGCTTTAGTGGGGGATGATGTCCTCTTTTTATTATTTTTCTCATAATAATCTAAATCATCCAATTCATTATTTACAATGAAATCATCAAGTGAATCATCTTCAGTGTCTTCCTCCACCTCCTCCTCTTCTTCTTCTTCTTCTGAGTTATATTCACTTAACGATGAATTATCATTTATTTCTATTTTGTCTTCTGTGATTTCTTCTATGCTATCTTCAAGTTTCAATTTTCTAGCTACTTTATTAACACTCTTCTGCTTCTCATGATCGCTTAAGTCAATAGTTGTGACCTGTTCAATTTTCCTCCGTTTGTTCTTTAATGGAGAATTTTCAACCGAAACACTTCCAGATTTCGATTGTTTTATTTTAACTGGACTATTATTTTTAGATGATGGTTTTAGGGTCAACAGTTTCAAAGTATCAAAAAATTCATCCTTATTTTCCTTAAATAACTCATACATTGTCCCCCAATCTATTAAATCTGTAAAATAAGTTGTCGTATCATCAGTAAATCTTCTACACACAAAAATTTGTTCATCTTTATCAATTAAATCGGAAGTTTCAAATAATGATTTCAGTTCATTTATACTAACCAAGTTATGCTTTTTTATAATCTGATTCAAATTAACAGAATCCATAAATGGCGTTAAAAATAAATCATTATTTGTATAATTATCGCCATTTGGTAATTTTGGTAAGTATTTATTCAAGTTCTCATTATATTTAACAAACCACAAAAATTTAATAACTAAATAAGCATCAGTCCCAAACTTTATGTCTTTAATAAATCCTAATCCAACAATCGGTGAATCTGTGGTTGATCTTAATGAAAAGGAGATACAATCACCTTCATTAATTTCAAGGTTGTCATGTACTCGACGGACAGATATACTTGAACCTCTTTTATTTCGTAATGATTTATTATCTTCAAACACAATTTCCCATCCTTTCAGATCTTTTTGAAGTTTGGCCATCTTGGTAGTTAATTACTAGACCCATTGATTGATTGTGAAACATCATCTACTTTAGTAGTTCAAATATTTGAGAAAATTCATGTACAACAGTTACACAGCCTTGATTTGGACTAAACATTTTTTCATTCTCATAATAAAGGAGAGTGTACATAAAAATTTCTAACTTTAAATGTACATTTCACATAAGGGGTGTGATAAGGTGGTCATATAGATTTATAACTTATATAACTTATACTGTTATATAAATGTCCACACACTTGAGGATACTGTGGACGTATGTTTTATACTATTTGCAACTACCGTTTACGAATTTAAATAAGCGTGCCAAGGTTATCTTTACACTTCGAATATCATGCATCTTGGCATCAACTATTTTTGCAGCAACCATGTTGACACAAGATGCAGCAAATATGCCACTAGCTGTATTACATTGTTCACCCTCCGATTTAGCTGGTGGGTTATATGCTGCTTTGAAAACAAGCACTGATGAATATAGAAATTTTATGACAACTTCGGAAATTAAGTTATTGGCAAATTATATTGAAAGTCAAATTGAGAACACACCTGAAAAAATTACCATGGGTCTAAATAATTGGTGTTCTTTTAATTATAATCGTAACAATATCAATTTTGATGACAATGGTGAATTGAATGTTGATTATGATGATTCAGTCAATCGAAATATAACATTAATATGTAAAAAAACACTTTCTAATGAAGCATTTGATTACAGAAGAGAACTTTCTAAAATCGGATTAGATATTATATTAGCATATGCATATAATGAGAGTTTTTTAGATAATGAAACAACAACAACAACATCCTCATCTTCATCATTATCACAATCACAGACAACATCTGATGGTGAGTTTTATGCTGATCAAAAATATTCAGATAGTTTGAAAGCGAGAAATAAAGTTTTGCATCAATATGTTGACTTAATTTCAGTTATTTTCAGTATTCAAGTTGTAATGTTTGTTTCATCATTCGTTTATTATTCATTAAGAGGTGATAAAATGACTGATGAATCAGTTCCGATTTTATTTAAGAATTTTTTTGCAGTTTTAAGTTCCGCAAATCTAATGCTTTCATTTTCAGCATTTTTAACAATGGCTGTTCAAATTAGTAAACTTCAACTTTCGATTAAAAGTGAACTTTCAACCTACGGCATTTACTTAAAATTTGGTTCAAGATTTATGATTGTTTCTGTGTTTTGGGTTGTTTTCACGGTGTTTTCATGTCTGCTTTGGGCAGGTCCAATTTGGTGTAACAGATCGATTAGGACCGATGAAATTGGAGGTACTCAGCAAATTCCTTTATCAATGGAAGCATATGAATATAATTATAATTACGTTGATGGAACTGTAGATGCCGATGAGGATGATGAGGACGAAGGAACTGAAGTTGATGATATATTCAAGAACGAACATTCAATTCATATGGATAAATATGATTTTAGAGAATTTACAAATATGGAATCATCTGATTCAGATATGACAAATCCAGGTTTTATAACACAGTCAAAATCAAAATTCAGATCAGGGTCATTATCGTCGAATGATATCGAAATAGGTTCAAGAGTTAATCCATTTGAAGACCCAAAACCGGAACCAGAACAACAACAACAACAACAACAACAACAACAACAACAACAACAGCATGAACCGCCACATCCTCTTTATCAAAACAGATCATTTACTAACTCTTCACTGTCGTTTAAAAGAAGACCGCCGCCACAAATACTACGATCTGCACTCACTGATGAACACCTCATCCCAATGTCTCCTATCATGGCCGGCAGAGCATCCCCTCCACGTAATGTTGTTAAACCAAACGTTACAATTGAGGATGAAAAGTGAAAGGTGTGTAGAAAATGGCGGCTCAACATTATGCAAACGCGAGATCAAGGCAACATATGAATCAGGGAATATGTTTTTTTTGTTGATTTCATACACATCAGGAAACTAGCCTAGCTATTGGTTTTATAAGGTATAACGCTTTGCTAAATCAAGTGATATCGAATAGATTACAATGTTTTCTTCAAGCCCGTATTATAATAGTGGAGGGGGGTCAGGAATTTCATCAGAAGATATGATATATTTTAAAGATCCAGAATCTAGTTATCCATCATCAAATACATATTTACCGTCAAGTGATGAAGAACCGTTGAAATTTGAATATGCTAACAACGAACGTGATGGAATACGGAAAAATCCATTTCTTAAAAATAATACAAAGGGGTATAAGTCCAATAATTCCAATCCATTTAATAGTATGAAAGGTGTAGGAAAAAGTTCAGAATCAAATACGGATATTTCTAATGATTATGACGAAAAATTGAAGTTTCATATATCAATTGAATCAACTCAAACAAGGAGGAAGCATTTAATAATACAGTCATATTTTAAAACATTTGAGATTTTGACAGCTTTGACATTTTTATTATTTTTATGTCCATTAATTTCGATTATTTTAGAAAGCTCATGCACGTCCGAAAATGATTTTTGTTTGCCTAGATTTGAAATTCAAACATCAGGATCGGTGGACAGAGAGTATAGTGATAATTTATATGATGGGATGTTTAGTATGCAATTGATTTCTAAAGATTTGGGTACAAAAGACTTATCGACGATTGAAAAATTGACGAATGGATTATCAACTTTAATTTTGGATACGCCACTTAGTGTGGATGTTATTAGGAATGTACTTGAAGACGTATTTGAGAATGAGTTGTCAGTGATTTATAAATTTAGCGATTTTGGATTTTGTAAACAATATGTGGATGGTGATGCAATTGAAACAGAATGTCATACATTTTATAAATATGGATTGGATATTCCTAGTGTTCTTATTAGAGATCTAATATATTCAATGGCGGAAGGAGATTCAGAAGAAGTTTCGGACTTATTCTTTTTGAATTATAAAAGAATTTTCAATATCCTTAGTCTTAATCCATTTAGTTTCCAAAAATATAAGAGTGAAAATTCGACATTATTTTACACATTTCTAAGTTTGAATTTGAATAAATTTAAAAGTATTTTAGGCTTAATTGAATTTTCTATTGATTTAATTAGTTTGATGGTATTAATTAGTGTTGTTATTGTACTCAAAGGTAAAATTAGTGGAAAATTGTTACATAAAGATTATTTATTTGACAATAATTTCCAAAGAGCTATTGAAGAAGAAAATCAAAAGACAGTAATGCTTGAGAAGATATTAAAGGTAGTTTCAACATTAATAATTTTAAGTTTGCTTTTTAAGATTATTGGGATTATCTATATAATAGTATATGAAAGCTTGGTGGTGAAAAATCTACATAAATTCAACATAAATTTAATCAATGGTATAAAGATGATTTCGGATGGTACGATATTGGAACTGGTGAATATAGTAATTCATTTAATTATAAGCATTGGATTAATGAAATGTATAAAGTATAAACCATGGATGGTGAGTAATATATAAATTAAGTAATTTTAAATATAGAATTGGAAGGATTTTCAGTAAATCTATAATCCCAGACACTTATTGACTGGTTATTTATATTATTTAGAATGTTGGAATCAATGATACAAGTTAAAGAAACACCGAACCAATGACTCCAAAGAGGTCTGGAAGAAGTTGATGTATTGGTGATAATAGTGGAATCGCCCAATTTATTCTTTCCGGATTCATCAAAACGTACTTTCAGATGTGACAAAATGACAAAATCTCCAGCATTTGCACCATTACCACTGGGTATATAATGGATATCACAACTAGTAATTTGATGATTTGATAACGGTAGGGAATTCCATAAGGATTGGAACTGGATAGGTGTGCCGAACGGTTGACCGTTGATGATTATACGTGGTTGGTTAATCAGTTGTGGTAGGACGGGAGTAGGGTTTGAGTTTGGGTTTGGGGATGTGTCTAGGGATTCTATTAAAGTGGTGAATATTTGTTCGATTTGGGAAGTGGAGGGTGGGGATAATGTTGTTGGGTTGGAGGTGGGGCTGGGCGTTTGAAAGTTCATTGTGGATAGTATGTCGGTTTAGTGTTGTTGTTGTAGTGGTGGATGTAGTAAGGCTTAAGGCTGAGGCCCATGGGTCTTTGAGTGAAAAGTTTTAGTGATGTTAGCGAAGGTAAATTGCGAAGGATGAAAAAGATGGGAGATGGAAGAGAGGAAAAAATTCATGTTGAAGTTTTGGAAGAGGTGAAGTGTAGTATTGTGTCATACTATATAGCATACCATAGCATAGCGTATCATGTTTGGAGCATTCAGAGCAACCGCATCCACATTCAGTGGACTTCTATGGAAGAAACCATGGAGATTATCAGCACCACAAAAGAGAAGACAAAGACAAAGAATGCAGCTTGTTGATTCTAATATTGAAGTTTTATACAACGGATTGTTGGGTAATGAAATGAGTGCAAAGAAAATCACCGACTTACAGTTTAATTTCCCAAAGGAAAAGGATATGTTAGCCAAGGATAAATATACCGTTTTCAACAAACATGCCAGAGGATATAGAAAAGGCGTGCATTTTGTTCCTAAATGGACTAAGTTGTCATTAAGAGAAAACCCTGAAAACTTCTAAACGGCAGGGAATAGAGATGGAGAAATTTCACATGTTTATAGAAAATCTATATGATTATAGTATAGTATATATTATATAGTTGCAAGTTTATAGTTTGTTTATATTAATAGACATTTATAATTAAAGCGAAAGAAAGAGATAAGTAAAGGACAGTAAAGAGTATTGTTACAAATAGAGGGATTATTGTTGTTAGATATTATCCCATATGAAGTTGGTAATGAAATAGTCAGTGTATGAATCATGAATTTTCAAACGAGTTAGATTATTGTTTGATTTGTTTAGGATGACGATTTGATCATTGGTGAAGGATAACGCTGTTGAATTGAACAATTTGAGTTTGATCAAGTCGGGATTGTTGGAGTTGGTGATGGTCATGGAGAGATTGGAAAGTGTTGTTTCTAGATCGCTCAGTTTTTTGAGATTTTCGTTGTATGATAGTTTCAAGGTGTTTATTTGCATGATCAAGGAAGTGACATCTCTGGCGGTGTTGAAAATGTTCATTTGTAGTTTTTTCAAATCCGACTTGGTGAGTTTGTTTTGATTAGAGGATTCCAAACTGTTGATGGAAGCCTTGATGTTCTCCAGCTGTCTGTTGAGATCATCGATTTGTGTTGTGAGGGAGGACACAGAGTGGTTGTTGATGTTGTCGAGTTGGGAGAATTTAGCGTTTATGAGGTCGATGAGTTGGATGTCATCAGAAAGATTGAAGAGCGAGTGAGTTTCTCTTATGGAGTCCATAGTTGTGGGTAGCTGGTGGTGTGATGGTTATAATCTATACCATGTCTAGTATATATCTAGGATATATACCTGTATAGTGTATATGATATACTGTAAATAGTAAATAGTGTATACTCAATATAGATGGCCTATCTGAAACAGAAGAAGAATTCGCGACTTGAAATTTTGCGGTGGGAAATTTAGTGGAAAATTGAAAACTGGTGATGTTGGTTCTTTCGTTGGAACTTCTGTTCTCACTTGTCATCAACACACTACGCTCCACTATACACATACACCATGAGTGAAAAGGAACAGAAGAAGAGAATCGAGGGGTTACCTTCGTGGATGCTCACTCCTGCAGAGGAGAGGACGGTTTTGGAAGAGTACCAGAAGGAGGTCTGGCGTCGATGCGACGAGTACGTGCAGGCATTCAGGAAATGTGAGGCCGGCGCGGGCTACGGGGGGTTTGGGGTGCTGTTTGAGTGCAAGAAGGAGGGCGATGCCATGCGCCAGTGTGTGGACCGCCACCACCAGCACCAGTACGTGGACGAGGTGCGGGACGCATACATCAAGAAGAAGCGGGGAAGAGAGAGTGGAGAGACCAACAAATAAGATGCCAAACAGGCTGAGAAAGAGATAAACAGAGAGTGGGCAAGAGATGGTGTGAAACAGGGCAACTTGGTACAAAACAGGGCAACTGCAACTCTGTGCGGAGTAAACCGCCCTCCAGTCACTTTCTGTCCCTTTTCCCACCAATTCTTCCTCCCTGTCAGCCGTTCTCTATATAAGGAGGGCCTTTTGCCCTCTCTAGAGGAAAACTTCCTTGTATATACATATTCTTTCTTTCTTTCTTCTTAATTACTTACTTACCTACCTACTTAATTATCTCCCAACAGTACAACAGGTTCCACCGCCTTGCAAAATGTCCTCCTTCCTCGACCGTTGGCTCTCCCGTGAATCCCCTTACCAGGACCACAACTCCGGCACCAAGCTCTCCAACACCGGCGCCCAATACAACCGCACAGGTTCCGTGGGCGGCGCCTGGCAGATCCCTCCCGAGTCCCACTACCCAATCAAGCCCTCCTCGGGCACTACCCCCAACTTGAAAAACGTCCCTTGGTCGTACTACTACAACGTGGACCAGACCCGTCGCGGTTCAGCCAGCTCAACTGGCTCCGCCTCGAACTCTCAGGAGTGACGAAATTTTACTGTATGTCATACCTACCTTGCCAAAGTTACTATTATTATCAATTTTCTCCTTTAACGTCTTTTTATCTGATTTACTCTCTTACTCTTCTACTATCTTACCCTTCCTATATACCGCTTTATGCCCACCCTTTCTTTTCTATACCCTTTACTAATGTCATGTCTACTAATACTAACATCCCTCCGCGTATAATCTTCTCTCAGCCTACTATATCAAATAACGGCTCAGATGATGATGATGACCATAACCATGGACATGAACACGAACACGAACACGAACACCGACATATCCATGACAATCCATTCGATGATCCCTTTCTCGAAGTCGATTACCCTTCTTCAAATCAACTACCTTCTCCTAACTTATCAATCTTTACTACCCCATCTCACAAGTCTACAAAGCCTTCTTTGAAAATTTCCATCCCTTCTCCTACTGATGAAGATTCTGATAGTTCTATTCTTCCGTCTCCATTACCACCCACCATCAAAAACCTTAATGAATTGGAAAATGATTTAACTTCAGTTCTAGATAATGCACTATTTTCAACTTCTTGGATGCCAACTCATAATAATCCCAATTCTAATCCTAATCCAAATCCCAACGTGTTACAATTTCCTCTGCATTCTAACCATTCCACATCTACTTCTAATTCTACCTTAAGATATAGAAGAAAACCAGCATCTTCCGATTCTTTTCATGATGATTTAGAAGCTAATGATGCAATACCTTTAAATGATTTGAATTTAGATTCACATACAGCGTCTGATACTGATATCTATACAAACATCAATGAACCAAACATGTCAATCATTTCTTCCAACCCCCCATTATCACCTTCATCCATTCCTTTTCGTTTACTATCATATTTCAATCATATTTCTCTTCTAGTTAATGCTGATTCCATTGAGTTAAAAAATTTTGAACATCAAAATAACGAAAAAAATAATGATGAAGAAGATGACAACGACCACAGTGATGATGATCCTAATGATTCTCATTCTATCATTAAATATTATTTAGAAACCTTGCATTCTCCTACATTCGTTCCTTTCAACTTTAAAAATTCCTTTACTGATAAAACATCCACTTACCTATATGGTAACTCATTAAAATTTTTCCCATCAACTTCCAAAATACGACAATTTTCCCATTATTTTGTAACTAATCATCTATCTAATCAATTATCTTTTATACTATTAGTACTTCAAATTGGTTTAACTACTTATCAACAATGGAATTATAAAAATGGTTATGTCTACAATGCCAAATATACCTGGATTGATTGGATTTTATTTGCATTTTATCTATTTTATACTTTTGAAATGTTTATGAAAATTATTGCTTTTGGTTTAATTGATGACTCTCAACTAGTAAAATCGTTGAATTTGAAAAGGTATGAAAATAAATTACAATTGTTTTATAAAAAAATCTTTAAAAAATTTTTCAAATCAAGGGACAATCAACATATTGATTCTAGTAATTCTATTTTTGACAATTACAATGTTCGTTATGCTTATTTAAGAACTGATTGGAATAGAATCGATTTTATTTCAATTTTATCCTTCTGGATTTCATTTGCATTATCCTTTAACAATACTGATACTCAAAAAGCTCAAGTTTTTAGATCTTTAATGTGTCTTAGAATTCTAAGATTTTTAAATGTTTTCAAAAGCTCAAGATTAATTCTACGTAGTTTAAAGGATGCAACATTGCAATCTAACAATGTTCTTTTATTTTTATTATGTTTTTGGGTTCTATTTTCAATCATTGGCGTTGAATCTTTTAAAACATCACTTAGAAGACATTGTGTTTGGGAAAATCCTACTAACTCATCTGATATTTACATTAATGAATTCCAATTTTGTGGTTCTTACATAGATGCAATCACTTCGGAAGTTAGACCTTATATTAATGAATTTAATATAAATTCTCAAACTATCAAAGGTTTCACTTGCCCAGTTAATTCAAGATGTATATTAGGTGAAAATCCCTATAATGGTAGAGTTTCTTTTGATAACATTGTTCAATCTATGCAATCTGTCTTTGTCATAATGTCTGCAAATACTTTCACGGATTTAATGTATTATACAATGGATAGTGATTCAATGGCTGCTTCTCTATTTTATATTATTTCAATTTTTATTCTTGTTGTTTGGTTAGTTAATTTATTCATTGCAGTTATTCTCAATTCTTATAAAATGGAAAATCATGATGAAGAAAATGATAATAATAATTCCTGTAAAATTCGTAAGGAAAAATATGTTTCATTTTTTGAAAATTCAAAAATTTTACAATTTTATAAAAAATTCGATATTATCTTTATCTTAATAATTTCCATTTGGTTTATCATTAGTTGTTTCAAAAGAAGATCCGATGGGAAATTTGATGACAAATATAATACTTGTGATTTTGTAACTAGCATCATATTACTAGTAGAAATAATTTTCCGATTTTTTTTAGTATCATATGAAAGTAATTGGAATTGGAAAATATTCTTTTATTCAGATTTTAATACAATAGATTTATCAATTGGCATATTATCATTCATTTTCAGTTTACCTCCAATTTATAAATCAATTAGTTCATTAGCTTATGGTTGGTTATCATTTTTTGCAATCTTAAGATTTTATAGAATCATTGTTTTCATTAAACCAATTAAAAATGCATGGGAAACTGCTTTAAAAAAAATAAAACCAATCCTTGAATTAATTTTATTTAGTATCATTTTATTATATTTGATTGCTATAATAATGTCAAGATTATTTGAAGGTGTGGTACCAGTTGATAATTTAGATGATAATTCTTGGACCATGTATAACTTGCCGAATTGTTTTGTTTCTTTATTTATTATAACAACAACTGAAAATTGGACTGGGATATTATATGCTTTAGAAGAAAATGCTAATTCAACCTTTTCTGCTGCCTGTTATGCAATTTATTTAATATTTTGGTTTATTCTATCAAATACAATCATATTATCATTGTTCATTGCTTTAATTACAAATAATTTAGAACTCTCAGAAAATGAAAAAAGAATTAATCAAATTAAACAGTTTATCAAATCTTGTGTCGAAAGAGTTCATAATAAGAAAAGTTCAAATGATGGACTATATGATTTATTTAAAAACAATTTTGATAGAAATTTTGTATCTGAGGATGCAAATATTTTAATTAATAAAATGAATGAAATTTTAATTTCAAATGGTAATCAACCCATTAATATTGATGAATATTATGATCATCACAGTTTATCTTCTAAAAAATTAACGAATATTAGAAATTATTTACATAGAATTTTAAATATTGATAAATTAATTGCATACAAAAATCTATATATTACTAAATTCAAAACAAAAATACTAAAACGAAACAAGAACCAGGATGAGAACAATAATAGTAATAATAGTAACAATGAAACTGAGACTGATATTGAGGTTGAAGAACAACCACTTTTAAATGGAAATCAGGGGAATGAAAAGCAAATTAAAATTGATCGTTCGTTATTTATATTTACAAATGAAAATCCAATAAGACGATTTTGTCAAATTTTTGTTGCTCCTTCAAACATTCAAAGAGTTGAAGGTAGGCACCCATCTCCAAGATTAATGTATATTTTCAACGTTTTCATGTTTTTAACTTCAGTTGTTTGTGTTGTTTTAGCATGTTATGAAACTCCACTTTATAGATTATCACAAATGGATCAACAAGACAATTATAGAAGAATTCATCTTTGGACTGTTTACCCAGATATAGTTTTTATGGTTTTATTTTCAATTGAATTTGCAATTAAAATAATTGCCGACGGATTTTTATTTGGAGACAGAGCATATATTAAATCTGCTTGGAATTGTATTGATTTGATTGTTTTAAATTCATTTTGGATAATTGTTATATCTGTTCTTAATAATAATTATTCAATAATGATTACATTTGGTGCATTTAGAGCTTTGAGAGCTTTTAGATTATTAACGATTACAAAAGAATCACAAATGGTTTTCCAACTTGCAATTTTATCCGGTGCTATGAAAATTGTCTCTGCAACTTTAGTTTCATTATCTTTATTAATCCCATTTTCATTATGGGGATTAAATATTTTTAATAATCAATTATCAGGTTGTTCTGATGGTACTTCCACAAATTTTAATTGTTCATTAGAATTCACAAATCAAGTTTTTAAATGGGAAATTACAAGTCCAAATTATGTTCAAACTCCTGAACTACATTTTGATAGTTTTTCATCATCACTGCAAACGTTATTTGAAATTTTATCTTTAGAAGGTTGGGTCGATTTATTATCAAATTTAATGAATATTACCCAATTTGATTATCCCTCAGAAACTTTTAGTTCTCCAGGCAATGGTATATTTGTTATTATTTTCATCTTTGTTGCAACTATTTTTATTACAAACTTATTTATTTCATTAATTATTAATAACTATAAAGTTCAAACCGGTAATGCCTTTTTGAATAATGATCAATATGGCTGGTATGAAGTCAAGAAAGTTTTAAGTAGAGTTAAACCTTCAAGGAGAAAAGATGATGGCAAGTTAACAGATTCACAAAAGAAAATTTATAAATTTATAACACAGAGAAATGGTATTTGGCAAAATTATATTAATTTAATTTTATTTATGCATTTTTGTGTTTTATTAAGTGAAGGTTATCCAGATTTTTCAAGCGGTGAAACAATTAGATCTTCAATTTTTATTTTCACTATATCCAACCTTTTAATTCATTTACTCTTGTTTCAATATTCTTTGGGATTTAATGTTTTTTATTCCAATAGATTTAATATTTTCATTATGGTTATTATGTTAGTTTCTTTAACTTTATCAATAATTTCATTTCAATATTATTATGTTACATCATTTTATAATATCAACAAGGCATTTTTAGTTTCAATTTTATATTTGGTTACAACCCAGAGTGATGTTTTAAATCAATTATTCAAATATGGATCAACAGGTTTATTCTCATTATTTACATTGATTTATACATGGTTAATTTTGTTTTTAGTCTTCGCAATTGCATTAAACCAGAAATTCGGGTTAACTAAACTAGGTAGTAGTACAAATGGTAATTTGAATACGAGAACAGTTACTAAATCTTTAATTATGTTATTTAGACACAGTTTTGGTGAAGGTTGGAATTATGTTATGAAAGATTTTGAAGTTACATCTCCATATTGTACTACAAATTCATTAGGTGAATCTGATTGTGGTAATGTAGTAATTGCTAAAGTATTGTTTATTATTTGGAATATATTATCAATGTACATTTTCCTTAATATTTTAATTTCTGTGGTTATTAATAATTTTAGTTATGTTTATCATGGCTCAGGTCCACATAAATTAATTACAAGAGAAGAGATTAGAAAATTTAAAAGATGTTGGAATAAATTTGATATTAATGGTACCGGATATATTTATGATTCTGATTTATACAAATTCTTACATTCACTTGATGGTATTTTATCGTATCATGTATATTCAAAAATCATTTCAATACCAAACATTCAAAAAAATGTTACTGATGATGGCAATGGTAATGGTGGGAATATTGATGAATATTATGTTAGTAGGAGGGCTGATATTTTTAATTATAATAGCTATAATAATGAGAGAACTATAGATGATTTTAATAATGACTTTATTATTAACAATGGTGCTGATAACGGTAGTCATATGAAAAACATTAGTTATGATAATGTTTATAATAACCAGAAGGGTTCGGGATCAGTCTTTAATTTTGAAACTTCAACTATTAATTCATATGATAATGATTATGATGATACGAATGGATATGATTTCAAAATCAACTTAAACAAATTAAATGAAATTTTATCATTAATTGATTATTCAAAAATCAGATTGAGAAGAAGAAGATTTGAAAGATTAGTTTGTGAATTATTTGCAAGTTCCAAAAAAATCATTAATAATGATGGTGATGAAATTAAGAAAATTCCATTTAATGAAGCATTGACTACAATTGGATATTATTCAAGATTTGAAGATAGTACATGTTTAAATTTAGAAGATTTTTTAAGACGTTCGATTCAAATTAATTTAATCAATAGAGAACTGAGAAAAGAGAAAATTTTATCAACTATTAAAATGATGTTTACAAGATTAAGATATAAATATCTAACTAAGAATTATAATATTTCACAGTTGCTACAAAGTTGTAACTCAAGAACTGAAAGGGACAATTTAAAATCTAAAATAATTAAATTTTTGAATGGTAAATATCCATCAATTGATGAAATTTTAACATTTCAAAATTCAAATAGAGAAAATGAAATTGTCGAAGATTTTGAAGTTTATGATAATAATCCAATATTTAATGATAACTTATATAGGGTCATGTCACAACGTAGTACTAATCCATTTAGTGATATTTATGGGATAAATCAAAAAGATAAGAAAATAGATGGGGATGATAATGACGATGACTATGATTATAGTTACGATGATTATGACTTGGATGATGTTAACATCAATGAACAATTTTATCATAAATAATAGATAATGTTTAGGTTTATTATTTTATAAATTAATGTACACAAAATTCTAAATACTTTAATTAATTAGCTAATTTTCATTACTATAGTTTTCTGTTTTCATGTCAGCTAAACCAAGATCTTCATTTTCTTGTTGGGATCTTGCATAATATTCAATTTTCATGTTTGGATCAGGATCGGGTGCATAAACATTTTGGATATAAGATGAAGATAGTGGATCAACCATGTTAATTGTGAATTTAGTCTTACCATCGATTGCATCATCTAAATTATCGAAGAATGTATTCCATCTTGCCTTTGTTTCAGATGACATTGAATCCGAAGTTTGTGTGTAGACTCTAGTATGTAATTCATCTCTAACTTGTCTTAATAAACCTTCAATTGTTGTGAATCTACCACCAAGTGTACCAGGTGTTAAATCTAAATTCAATTCAGGTATGGTCATACCACAAGTTTCAGATTTTAAGATATCTCTTGCTAAATCTTCAGGATCATCACAGAACAATGAAATATTGGTACCATGATCCGGAATTTCACCACCGGTTTTGACTTCATTTGATTTATAACCACAACGATCACAAACTGTGGACATAATAACAACATCTTTAAAGTGTGGGATATTAACTAATTTCATGTGTGTTTCACATGGTGCATAACATCCTGAACATGTTGCACGGAATGTTTCAACTTCATTTGAGAAGTTTTCAATTTCACTGCCGTCTTTGCCATCGTTATTGTCTTCTGTTATTATATGAGATTTTGGATTTTCATTAACGGCATCGGTATTGGCACTTTCGGAGTCATGCTTCTTCTTAGCTTCAACAATTTTCTTTGCTAATTCTTCCTTTTCCTTACTAATTTGTTGTTCACGTTGTGCAACTTCATCAGCTGAAATTAAACCTAATTGAACATTTTGGGATGGGGTTCTTGGATACCATGTACAACTCCATTTATGTTGTGCTTCGCCTGGAACATATTCAATCCATGAGTTACCTGCTGGATCATCAACTATTAATGTTAATGGTAAAGTATCTGGTTCACAATTAATATATTTTTGAACTTTTGCAATAAATTCTTCAATTTTAGCATAAACTTCAGGTTGAATTTCCTTTCTCTTTGGTTGTTCAACTTGTAAGTTTTCAATCATTTCGGTTAATAAACCTTCAGGGGTAATTAATTGACCCCTTTGTGGTGGAATTTCAATGTCTAATTCAACAAATTTACACAAACATGATTCAGATTTGATAACTTGTCTGTTAAAATCTTCAGCTGTTTCAATTTTAAGAACATATCTTGAACCCTTTTCTTGAATTTCTGATGCTGGTTGGATTTCACTGTTTTTAAATCCACAATGTGGACATGAAAATGACATTAAAACAATTTCTTTAAAATATGGAATACTTGTTAATAATAATCTAGTGACACCGGTTTCATGACATCTCATACAAAGTGAATCAACTTCTTGAACTGGATGTCCTTGTGCGTCTTCTGCACCTGTCTTTCTTAATCCTTGATCATCAACAGCTTGTTCACTTGCACCTTCTGTTTCAGCTGCAAGTTCACCAACTGGTTTGAAAAGATTTTCTTCTTGCTTGGTTTCTTGTTGTTGTGACATACTGTTATTGTTGTCTGCTGTTTTTTGTTTTTTATCTATGTGTTGAGAATCAATGGGATCCATAACTGAAACTTAAAGATAATTTAAAAGGTGAAAAAATCCGATTTATAAGCAAGTTTGAAACATGTTAATTGTGAATTACAATTTTATCTACTGGAAGCATCCAGAAGGAAAATGAAAAATAAAATTTTTTTCCTTTGCTGCTTACGTAATATAGCGATGGGAAGATTTAAAGAAGGCTCAGTAAATAGCAAGTTGGTGTTGGTTAACCTTCTATAACACCTTCCGCTATCAATCCTTTCTTAAAGAAGATTCTGATTTTATCATTAAGACAGACATCAAAGGCAGATTGACCATCTGATGTAGGCTTTTGCCAATCTGCACCGTATTCCACAAGTTGAAGAGCCACATCTGCGTGTCCTTCAGCCAATGCATGATGAAGCGCTGTTTGTCCAAATGAATCAACTGCATTCAGTGGTGATTTACCTGTCTCAATAAGTATTTGGACCAACTTTTCAGAACCAATAGCTGCTGCTCTATGTAATGGTAGTTGGTCCTTTTTATCCTTAATACGTGCACTTGCCTTTAAATCAACTAATAAGTAAGCTACGATATAATAATAATTCTTACTCACAGCATAATGTAAACATGTTTGACCAGTTGATGTTTGTGCATTAATATCTGCAACTGGTTCATGTGTTGCCAATTGTTTAAATATTTCTAAATTACCAGTAGATGCAGCAATATGTAATGGATTCCAATTTGAATCATCTACGCAATCATCTAAATCAATAACAACTTTCTCTATTGATCCACCCTTATAGTATTTAAAAGGATCTAATAAGATTTCTACCAATTCAATGTTCTGGAATGATGTTGCCCAATGTAACGGAGTTCTCATATCTGCATCTCTGGAAAGGGCCAATGTTGGGTCTTCGGAAAGTAATTTTTTTACAATTCCTACATTTCCATCCATGACAGCCCTCTGTATATCTGATGTATCAATTGACATTGTTGTTTATAAATATATACTTGTCATTCAAGGAGAGTCTAGATAGGCAAACCACTAAAGTACCAAACCAAAGAATAGAAACCCAATGCCAAATGCGAATTCCACTCCGTGCACCGCGAAGTTCCAACATGATTTCCAGATTTTGCCCTTGTCTGGAATTTGAAGTACTAATTGTTAATTGCCTTAACATATTAATTTGTTTTTTGGTTCACAGGAGAATACAATCCACAAACACATCACAATGAACAACAACGATTGGCAAAATTTTGCAAAGAATTTACAAAAAAGAGCTGAAGAAATTTCTAAATCATCTTCGGGTCCTGGCCGTAATGGATTTAGACCAGGTGCAGGTGGTTCTCCAAAGGGTGCATTATTCGGTGCAGGTGGTTTAATCTTATTGGGTGCACTTGTAGTTGCTGGCCAAAGCTCTCTCTATAACGTCAATGGTGGTGAAAGAGCAGTTATCTATGATAGATTATCTGGTATTAAGCCTGACGTTGTTGGTGAAGGTACTCATATTAAAATTCCATTTTTACAATTTCCAACTATTTATGATATTAGAGCAAAACCAAGAACTGTTGCTTCCTTAACTGGTACTAAAGATTTACAAATGGTTAATATCTCATGTAGAGTTTTAGCAAGACCTGATATCAATCAATTACCAACAATTCACAGAACTCTTGGTAGAGATTATGATGAAAGAGTTTTACCTTCAATTATTAATGAAGTTTTAAAGGCTGTTGTTGCCCAATTCACTGCAATTCAATTAATTACTCAAAGAGAAAAGGTTTCTAGACTTGTGAGAGAAAACTTGGTTAGAAGAGGTGCATATTTCAATATATTATTAGATGATGTTTCCCTTACTGCAATGACTTTTTCACCAGAATTCTCTTCAGCTGTTGAAGCAAAACAAATTTCTCAACAAGATGCACAAAGAGCAACTTTCGTCGTTGATAAGGCAATCCAAGAAAAACAATATATGGTTGTTAAGGCACAAGGTGAAGCTAAATCTGCCGAATTAATTGGTGAAGCTATTAAAAGATCAAAAGATTATGTTGAATTAAAGAGATTAGAAACCGCAAAGGATATTGCTGAAATTCTGTCCAAATCTCCAAATAGAGTTTTCTTAGATAATGAATCATTATTATTAAACACTGTGACTGATTCAAGATCAAAGAAATAGATTATTTAACTTCCTCTATTAACCTACTGTATATATTTTCCCCCCTATATTTTACTCTTTAAAAAAATCTTTCATGACAACTAGATCCAAACATTCTTTTTGATTTCATTTTTTTGAGGAATCACGATATTTTATTAAAATCTTTCTTGTATAAATGTAATATAAAAAAAGTTGGAAAAACACATGTATTCAAAAGTGTGTCAATGTTTATAAATTAATAGTAAAAAAAAAAATACTAATGTATGAGAGTAATAAAAAAATGCAACATATAAAAATACAAGGACTAGTCAAAAGCAATTAATTTAAATTAATTCTCAAAATAGTTAAATTTAAGCAACAACAGCAGCTAATGTTGGGTCAGCAGCAACAGCACCATTGCTCTTAGTGTTAAGCCATTTTAAGTATTCAACAACCTTTGCCTTCATTTCATCATTAGCAAATTGGTTTAATCTTTCAATATTTTCTTCTCTACCTAAAGTACTTTCAGCAACTAACTTATCCTTTTCAGCTTCCTTAACAAAAACACCAGCAAAGAAGTTAATGATTAATGGAATATTTGTGTTAATCCATGCATTTTCTTCGGTTGATAATTTAATAACTAATTCAAAGATAGGAGTGTTTTCTTCAAATCCAGTTTCTAATGGTAAGTGTTCAAATAATGCTGGTAAGATAGCATCGACTGGAACAGAACCTTGGTGTTTTAATGCCATACGAGCAACACAACCACATGCATTTGCAAATGTTCTATTGATGGTTTCAGCGGTTTCTTCATCACCATCTTCATTCTTTAAAGCTTCCTTATCTGCCTTATTTAATAATTTTGATAATGCTTGTAAAATAGTTGGGTATGCGGATGATGCATCAAAAGTTGCAAATTCAATTGCAATACCAACACCATAAGCTGCATTACCACGAACTTCACTTGATTTATCATTTGTTAACTTATTAACAAAAATTTCAAGTAATTCTTGAGAATATGGATTATTTGATTTCATACCATTAGTAATTTCTGCAAGACAACCAAGAGTTGAAACTCTCTTGTTCTTTGATTTTGAATTAATTTGTGAGTAAATTAAGTCTTTGAATGGTGCAAAAACTTGTGGGAATTCAGTATCAAGAGCAGTAGATAAAGAAATTAAGACTTCTAATGCGGAATCATAAACAATTGCATCGGTTTCATTAGTGTCTTCATCAGATGGCAGATCTTCATCCTTTTCTTGACATGGATGGGTACCCTTTAAAATTGCGCTTAATTGTTCCAATAAGGTCGATAATGATTTGGAGTCTGTTTCATCAATAACTGCAATCTTACCCAAGTCTTTAGCATATTCATAAAATGCATCAAGACAAGTAATCATGGTGTTGATATCAACTTCATCAACAAGTAAGTCTGCAGTATTTTCTCTGACATTCTTAATTAATGCAGCAGTGGTTTCATTTAAGCCGAAACAATCATACATCGACTTGGTAATCTTCCACATGATAGAAACACAACTCCCACCAATTGAGAAAGATTCAGTGATTTGTTGAACTAAAACACCGAAAACACCTTCAACATATGGTGCAAATGCTGTCTTGGTACCAACAGCTAATTCACCTAAGGCAACTAATGCGACTTCCTTTTCAGTTGCAATACCAGAAGCAAAATTTAAGTTTTCAGCTAATGCATTTTCTCCATCATCATCTTCGTTGACGTTTAATTGGAATTCATCTTGTTCTAAACATTTTTGAATTTCTGGAATGATCTTTGGTAAGAATGATGAAAATTGTTCACCGTAAACCTTAGCCATGTTGGAAATAAATGCAAAACCTGCTTCTCTTAATCTTGAGTTATCACTGTTAATAGCAGAATATGAACCATTCATTAATGGTTCAGCATATGGACCAAACGCGTCACTACCAACAGCTCTTGCCATTGATGAAATATTCTCAAAAGTTTGAGCACGTAATTCAATATCGTCTTCGGTCATACCTGCAATATCATCCATATTTGCAATAAACTTCTCTAATAATTTAATTGAATTTTCAAAGTATGGTGTGAAATATTTACCTGATGCGTAAGCAACTGAACCAATTGCTGAAACAATTGCTGATTTTAATGATGATGATTGAGCAGAATCTAACATAAGGAAAAGTTTATTCATTAATGGTTCAATATAGTTCTTAATTGCATCTGATGCCATGTATTCGATTAAGGTATCTAATGCATATGTTGCGAACTTATAGACTAAAATTTTATCAGTTGAGTCAATAATGGTGATGATTGGTTGTAATAAGGTTTCGTAATATTCTGCAACAGCATCCTTTAATGATTCACCTAAAATTGCTAGACATTTAAGTGCAGCAGCTTTGACGATGATTGAGTTATCGTGAAGGCCAGCGGTAATCATTTGAATAACTTTTGGAAGTTGAACACTTAAATAATCTGGACCACCTTCAACACAGGCAGAAATTGCTAATAAGATTGCTCTTCTTTCGTAAGGGTTTTGAGAAGATAACATAGCTGATGAAGCTTCTAAAGTTGGTTGAATGACTTGGTTTGGTGGTAATTCATAAGCTAAAATATTAAGCAGTCTGATTGCCAGTGCACATGGTTCATCTTCTTCGTTTTCATTTTCTTCAGATTCAGAATTTAATTGATCTTCAGCGGTATCATCTTCTTCACTTGCAATACGTAAAGCAGTTTGGGTTAATTGTTGGCCAAGTTGAGCTTGGATAAGTTTTGATTTTCTGTAAGAAACACATTGAGTTAAGTTTGCTAATGCATAACCACGAATTTGTGGTTCAACATCAGTATTAAGTGCAGTTTCCATCATAAATTGAACAATTGAGAGGAAGTGTTCACCTAAAAGTTTCATATCTAACATAGATAAATAGTTGAAAGCAGTAAATAATTCTTTAGTTTTGTCAACATCGTCAAAGTTTAATGAATTTTTCAAAACTTGTAACATACTTGGAAGTAATGATGAGAATGGACCAGCTAATGAAGCAACTAAAGTTTCATCTTCATCAATTGCACCTGATAAAGCTTCTAAACACAGAACAGTGTTGATTTGAACAACTGGAGATTCGTTATCTTGTAAAGTAGATGCAAATAACTCTAAGAATGAGCCACTATGTTCATTCCAAGATAATGGTAATTGTTCTAAAATACAGTATAAGATAAAGGTTGCGGTTTCTCTTGTTTGTTTATTAGCATCAGTTGCAGCAGCAACTAAAGATTGTAAAAGAGTTGGCCATTTATCAGATTCAATATCAACATAAGCAATATCAGCAATCAATCTTGAGGTTGAGTGTCTAATATCTTGCTTTTCGTAAGTGAAAGCAAATGGTAAAAGTGAGTCTCTGATTGATTGTTGGATAGAATCATCTAATTCATCCCAATACTTTTCAACTAATTTCTTAGCTTCAACAGCCGCTAATTTCTTGACACCTTCATTGCTTGAAGTTTGTAAGATTTGGATTAATGCCGGTAAAGAAACGGTTTTATTAAAGAATTCATTCTTTAAATGTGCAGTTGCTTGTTTAATGGCTTCATTGTCTGGTAATAAAACCATGGACAAGGTATTTTCCAAAGATTGAACGAATTGTTGGTCCATTTTGATGCTGGGGATCAAACAAATAGCAGATACAGAAAAAGAAAGCACAAAGCAGCCAGAATGTAATACAGGCTTTTCTGAAAAAAATTTATTCAGATCAAAAACAAAAATTTTCAAAATTTTCAGAGCTTTCCCTATGAAAAAGGAAAACAGAAAACAGAAAACGAGAAAGCTGAGAAATTCGTCGGTCGTCGCAAAATTGACAAACCTGCTCCTCATCATGAATTTACCATGTGCCAAAAGACCCAAAGCTCAGCTCAGCTAGGTGCAGTCTCTTATTGTAGAACACGTTTGTCCATCTACAGAAACAAGCCCAATTCTGCTCCCAATGTCTTCTAAATCGTTATTTCAGCTATATAATGTGGCGTCGGGATTTTCAAAGGTTCTGAAACAATCCTTGGAAGTGGGAACTGAAAATTGTTCCATTTTGCAATCAATTAGAGGTAACGATGAATTGTTCCATGAGGCAAAGGTCCTTTCCGAAACTGCTAGAGCAAAGGCTGCAAATAGACCTTTCAATGAAGCTAATGTTACCCCTTTAGCTCATCATGCAGATGAAGGTGGTGACCGTGATGTCGATATTTACAAATTGGCTAAATCTAAGTCAAATAAGGCACGTCATCCAAATAAACATCACTACCATCACCATGAACATAAAGAACATCCAAATCAAAACGCTGAACAAGATATTTTCAAAATTGCAAAATCCGAATCGAACAAGGTTCGTACTCAATTAAATCAACAACAAAAACGTGAATTTCATACAGCAAGAAGATTAAATAAAGATGAAAAGGATGATGCTTCAGTTACTGCTATTGGACATAAAGAACAACCTGCTATCAAATTAACACAGGCTCCTATTCCATCATCAAGATTGGGTCGTCTGTTCCATTATGGTTCATTAGCGGCATCAATGGGTGCACATGTGTTAAAAGATACTGCAACTCATTATGCGAAAACAGGTAAAGTTCCAGAAATCAAATCAGTCCTTTTATCACCACGTAATATTGAATTAATGGCTAGAAAGTTTTCCCAAATGCGTGGAGCTGCATTAAAAGTGGGTCAAATGCTTTCATTCCAAGATAACTCGGTTCTACCACCAGATGTTCAACAAATTTTATTAAGAGTCCAAAATAATGCACATTACATGCCAGCTGATCAATTAGAAAAAACCATTTCTTTTGAGTTAGGTGATGAATGGAGAAGACGTTTATTTGCAAGTTTTGATGATATCCCAATTGCAGCTGCTTCAATTGGTCAAGTTCATACCGCGGTAACAAGAAAAGAATTAGAACAAGTTGTTGTTAAAGTTCAATATCCTGGTGTTGCAGATTCAATTGATTCTGATTTAGATAATATTCTAACCTTATTAACATCAACAAAATTATTACCACCCGGTATGTTCTTAGAAAAATCAATTGCAAATGCTAGAGTTGAACTAAAATGGGAATGTGATTATATCAGAGAAGCCTCAAATGTTGTTAGATATAAAGAAATGTTAGCTGATGAACCTGTATTTGAAGTCCCAAAAATTTATCATGATTTAAGTGATGAACATGTCCTTACAATGCAAAGAATGAAAGGTACTGAAATTGCCAAAGGTAATTGGTCACAAGATGTTAAGAATAAAATTTCAAATGAAATTATGAGATTAACATTAATGGAAATTTACAAATTTAGATTTATGCAAACTGATCCAAATTGGGCTAATTTCTTATACAACCCAGAAACTGAAAAAATTGAATTATTAGATTTTGGTGCATGTAGAGATTTTGATGAGTCATTCACAAAACCATACACGAATTGTTTACGTGCAGCAGTTAAACAAGATCGTGAAAAGGCTAAAATGTATTCAATTAAATTAGGATTTTTAACTGGTTTAGAATCGGAAGCGATGACAAATGCACATGTTGATTCAATAATGGTATTAGGTGAACCATTTAGAGAAGCTGATGAAAATGGTTTATATGATTTTGAAAACCAAACAATTACTGATAGAGTTCGTACAAATATTCATCTGATGTTAAATGAAAGATTGACTGCACCACCTGAAGAAACTTATTCATTACATAGAAAATTAAGCGGTGCTTACTTATTGTGTGCTAGAATGAAGGCTAAAATACCTACGAAGAAAATTTTTGAAGATGTTATTGGTCTTGATTACGAATAGACATTATAATTATTTTTACTGTAAATAGAAGATTTTTTTATGATTTGTATTAATGTTTAAATTATGAAATTTCACAAAATGTTAAACTTTTGTTTTTACGAATAGCAAAGATTTGACCTATGTTTTTTTCTTTTTAAGTTAATTCTAAAGTCTCTTCATCAATTTTACCGAATAAGCCAGCCACTTCGTTCATTAATTTCTCCAACTCGTTAACAATTGAATTAGTAACTAAACAATAAGAATAAAATAAAACAAAATCTGTATTTTCTAAACCTGCATTTTTACCTATTGATTTTCTCGATTCAACAGTTTTCCTAACATCTGCTAATTTAATTAGTAACTTATTCATTGCATTATCGGTAGATGCAGGATAGCTTGCTAACGGTAAGCCTAACTTCATTGCAGACGCAAGCATATAAAAAATTAAGAAAACGCAATTTTGTAATTCATTAATCTCAGACTTCAAATTATCTAAAACAATCGATTCAATTGGGGTTAATAATGGATCAATATCAACGATTGAGTTAATATTTTCATAAGCATTTAAAATACCTTCTGTATTACTCATCAACTTTGTATATGTGTTGATTGGAAATGCACCCTTTAACCTAAGTTCCATTGGAGCCTGCTTCAATAGGGTTCTTAATTCATTCATAATTGAATGACAATCATTTAAACCTCTTAGACCATCTAATTTGTTTTGTTGAAACTCATCAACATGATTATTTAGTGCACCACGTTTCCAAATAATACCCATTCTTAGCCATAATACAGAAAGACCTCTTTTAATTCTACCCCTTGCAGTAACTGGGAACAATGTCATTGTAATTATGATCGCCCAAATAACACCTGCGTTAACACCAATATATCTATGGAATGCAATTTCTTCAATAATTGGATTACCACCACCTTCCCAATCGCCATCATCTGGTAAACCAATCAATGACATGGAATAAGAATATAGAACAGTTAAATTATATGTCAATAAAATAAATCTACCAAATGCATTATTTGCCTTCCAATTAAGAATTATATTGAAACATGGAATTGAAACTAAAAACCCAAATATTGCCATAATTATAACGTTAGGATAAAACAAGGTCCAAACAAGATAGGCTGTTGCGGCACCAACAAATGTACCTAAAAATCTCCATTTTACGGTCATTGTTGTGCCACCCAAAGATTTATTCATTATAATACAAAATGTAACCAATGCCCATTCACCTCTCCATTCAATAAAAAAATTCCTCGTAGCATCTAAGAAAGCTAAAGATCCTAAAATTAATGCACCCAATCCAACTCTAAAACCAAATTGGAAATCGACACCCCTTGTAAATTTTAAAATTTTCCAAATTCTATAATTAATTGACATGTTTGATGATGTTGTTGTTATGTCGGATGACAAAATTTGATCTCTTTCAACATCAATAAGTTGACGTCTACCTCTTTGCCAAATTTTCAAAAAGTTTAACGATTTAATTGGAGCTTCATCATAATCTAATAATTGGTTTAAAATTGTTAAAAAAGTTTCCAGTTCTGTCGAAAATTGTGTAATTGAAAATGAAAAATTACCACAAGTAGCAGCAACTTCTTCTTGATTGATCTTTTCTGTGCTTTTGCCAGGATTTCGTTTCAAGATATCTTGTTTATATAAGGAATCAATTGCCTTTTTTTGATGCTTTTCAAATAATTCTTTAGCAATTGATAAACTTTCCGAATACTGTCTAACAATAGCTTCGATTGAGTCTTTTTCATTGTATAACTCATCATGTAAAATTTCTTTCATTGTAACAACAAAAGATTTTGTACTTGGACCAAGATAATACAAGAATAATTCAATTAGTTCTTCAGGTTTTTCAACTGCATTTGTTTCAAGTTCAATATTATCATCGGACTCATTACTATACATATAAGTTTCAGCTGACAGTGGAGGTATAATGTCATCATTTTTATTATTTGCTTCACCATTTTCAACTTTACTTTTAATCTTTTGATAGTACTCAACCATTTCCCATTTAAATTCAATTGCTCTTCGCAAACCACCAAGATCTGCAACTAATCTCTTCTGCGATGCAACTAAGTCAGAATATAAATAATATTCTTTTTCTCTACCAAATATCAAACATTCAAACATGGTTTCTTCAAGTGGACCGTTCAATTTATTCAATTTATCATTTAAATTTTTAAATTCGGTCGCAATTCTTGTTCTATCTGATTTGATGGTTTCCAATGACCAATCATTTGATATAAAAACATCACATAGAACTGCCAACGTGTCACCAATGGAAAATTTAGCAGTGCTTAAATTTTTAATTAATGTTTTCTTAGCCCAATTTTTTAAAAGTGTGAAACATATAAAGACAGAAATGAAACAACCCGATAAAACACAGGAAATAATACTTGAAATCTTATCCCATGGTATAATAAAGCTTGAATTATTTGTGTTTAACATGCTTGAATAAACTTTAATGGTACAAGAAATAATTAAAATTGCAGCCAATGAACAAGCAGTGTTGAAAGTTTGTTTACAAACTCTGTGTTTCCAAAAGGAAATTAATCCTAACGATGTTGAAGTTATAAATAATGTAATTATGATTAAAAATGGAGATTCAATTGATACATTTTCATACTCAATATATTCTGAGATAAAGAAAAATGTTAAAAGACTTAAACCGATACCGAAAACCAATGAATATGAAACAAACATTAAAGCTTGTAACATTGAACCAACTGATCTTGAAGGGTGAAAATAAACAACAACAGTACATGTCAAATGTTTTGAATCTGAAGTACCTAACAAGTCTGAAATTGTAGGTGAGTAGACTGCTAACGATGCGATAAAATATGCAATTGATGCCTTTAATATAGGCTTTGTAAAAATGGATTTAATATATGAAATAAATGCGGCAAGTCCAATTACGGAATAAGACTGGGTAGGTGTTATTTGATTGTGATTGTTTAATAACTGTTCCCTTTGTTGTTGCTGTAACGATGCTAATTCATTCCATGTTGAATATGATCGTGTCAATTTATGACCAGTTTTTGCATCAATAATCGAACTTTTCCTATGTGGAGATATCACAAAGGAAGATATCGATTTTGCCTTCGGTAAAGGGGTTTTTGTGTTATCAGATAGTAAGATATCGATATCATTAGCATTTTCATCATCATTTTGAACACTTTCAGAAATAGTAAAATCAGCTATATCATCATCCGTATCGTCAATATATTCATGGCTATCTAAAAATATCGTAGAATCAGAAGCAGGCATACTGCCTTTGACAAGGGAGTGATCTAGATTTAATTTAGAAATGTGAAACAAACGATTTGACAGCTTAACTGTGGAAATATTTAACTCTGTTAGAAATCTTAATTTTTTTCAATATTACGTAATACACATTCGAAATTCACAAGTTGCTGTACTATCTACTAAAAATAGGTAATGATATGGATGTAATAGTGATTAAATGATAATAATTACTCCATTAAATCACCAAGTTTGAAGTATTTATTGAAGTAAAAGTAATTTGAGGAACAGGAATTTGGAGATTTGGAAAATGTGTTGAAGATTAGTCCAATGTGACGAAATATTTTTCCTAAATTTGGAAAACAATCAGAAAAAGGGTGCGATTACGTAAGCACAATTGTGGCCGAGGTCCGACAAATTGTTACCGCACCTCTTCGGTTTCGATGGCTGAGTGGAGAAGATACGTCCAGGAATTCCGGTTCGAAGCGCACATTGGCAAAAAACACTAAGTTTTTTTTTGCCTTCCAATTGGGAATGGTCTAATTCACATTACAGAAAAGTGGTTGATGTGATTTATGCGTTATTAATTATTGAACCACCAGGTTATAAAGTGGTAAGAATCGCAAAATGTCGGAATTACATGAAGTTGCACCAGAACCGGTGGCTTACCCCTCAGGAGTTGGCATTCCATCCAATTTACCAAAGAATGGTAATACACATCCATATCTAACAAGGAGTATATCAGTCTTGAGCAAACTGCAACAATATTCAGTTATTCCATTCAGCGGATTTGCAATCATTCACATCTTTGGAGTTGTTATTACACCTGCAATATTTGGACCGGAAACAGGTAATGATATGATTGGGATTGGTAGAGAAATTTACCAAGTCCCGTTTGTCGAATATGGTATTTTTCTTAGTGCTGGAATCCATGTTTTGAGCGGTATTTTGCTCAACTTTACAAGAAAATACTACAGTTATGTTAAATATGGTAAAGCTAAAGTTAAGAAAAATATTAAGAAGGAAAATATTGAAAAAAGTATGAAAATTAAAAGTAAGATGGAAGATGAAGAGGTTAAAGATATTAACGAAGGACTAGGTGGCTTAACATCCATTGTTGGAGCCGGTTCAAGACCATCAATTACATCCAGATTTTTCGGATTGAGCCCTTTGTCGTTTTCAGGTTATGTGTTTTTGATCTTACTCAGTGGACATGTCTTCTATGAACGTCTTGCACCAATTTTGGTTGATGGCGACAGTTCAATGATTGATCTGAGTTTCATAGCACATTCCTTACAACAAACCTTTGGAAAGACCTTTACTTTGCTTAATATGCTTGTTGTAACAGCCACATACCACATGTGTGTTGGCTGGAACCGGTACTTGCGCCGTTTCACGCTGAAACAACGCAAGGTGACGTACCAAACGCTAATTGTCCTTGCTGCGATGGGGGCCATATCCCTTCTACGAATCAAGGATCTGCCTGTGTTTGCGTCTGCTGCCAAACGGTTCGATCTCTATGTAAACTATATAAGATGGTGGTGGTTTATACGGTGAAAAAAATGTGAAAAAATGTGAAAAAATGTGATGCAAAACAGAAAAGGAGAAACGGCGGACTTTCACCGTAGCGAATTTCCTAATGGGGAAACCCTTGCAGGATGCGGGGTCGTTTTCACGATAAAGAGGTGTATAAAAGAAGGGCAGTATCCGTTTTGTTCTGCCGGGGGGCTCTGCTCCAGTTCCTTCTGAATAACTGGCAAATTCCCTTCTGCTATGCATTCTCAAACGACCCTGAATTACGGGAACACCGGTACCCCCTTTTCAAGCACAGATTCAATCTTTGACAAGTTTTCAAAGCGGTACCCAGATACAAATACGTCCGAAAAGGTGTTAAAATACTCTGATTTCCAAAAACTTCTCTCTTCTGATGACTTACAACATAATGAGCTCGTATATCTATCACAAATCGCATCCTATATACCTTTAGATATTCCAAATATACTGTTTGTCGTTTCCGATCTGGATAATAAGGGTTATATCTTGAAGGAAGATTTCCTCAAATTTTCAAACCAATTATTATCCCCACATTCAAATACTGATTTAGATATAGATATAAATAAACTGCTATTTTACATTTGCAAAATTTATGAAAAAAAAACATTATTATCAAGTACACGAGATCCATCAATCTATAGTTTAAATGCTCCAATATCCCAGGAAAGTTTCATCGACTTGGTATCAAATTATAATAAAACCGATTTGCCATATTTTCAATATCTTTTAAATTCGAATAAAAAGTCAACCAACTTAGATTTTCAAACATTCTGTAAAATAATGGATGAATTGCCAAGAGTTAAATTCGAACAATGTTATGAAAATTTTAAAAATTCTAATAATAATATCACGCCTAATCAATTAAAATTAATCGCTCAAAATATTTTTTACGATAAATTATCTCCTATCATCGCCGACCATTTAGCGATTTTTGCGCAAAATAAATATGGAAATGAAATTAGTCATGATGATTCATATGAGTTATTAAGGCTGTTTAGAGACTTGCCAAAGTTGAATTATTTAACGTTTGAAAAAATTTCAAACACCTCTAATGACTTGAACCTTTTATTAACTTCAAATGGTTTGTTCAATTACATTCAATCACTGCCAAATGAAAAACCAAATCATTTGAAATCAATTACAAAGGATGAAATTTTATTATATTTTGCTTGGATTCGTTATACTTCTGAACATTTAAAAAATAATCCTTCAATTGATTCTGATGAATTATTGGCAATACTGACTGATGATTTGGTTGTTACAAATGAAGTTTCAAACAACTTATCTGATTCTCCTTCACATAATTTTTTACATGTTTTCAAGTCTTTACATTCTTTTATTTTAGGTTCAGTTGCTGGTATGATTGGTGCAACCATCGTTTACCCAATTGATATTGTTAAAACTAGGATGCAAAATCAACAGGGTAATTCATTATATTCATCTTATGTTGATTGTTTTAAAAAACTGATTAGAAATGAAGGTTTCTTGGGAGTGTATTCAGGTTTATTACCACAAATTGTTGGTGTTGCACCAGAAAAGGCAATTAAATTAACGCTGAATGATTTAATTCGTGGAATTGGTAAAAAGCAATCAGCTAACGGCGAAATTACATTACCCTGGGAAATATTGGCTGGTTCAACAGCAGGTTTATGTCAAGTTATCGTTACAAATCCTTTGGAAGTTTCTAAAATTAGACTGCAAATTCAAGGTGAAGCTATTAGACAATTAAAAGAACAAGGAAAAATTGTTCAGCCAAAAACTGCGCTTGATATTGCACGTGAATTAGGTTTAAGAGGTTTATACAGAGGTGCACCTGCTTGTTTATTACGTGATATTCCATTTTCATCAATTTATTTCCCAACTTATGCAAACATCAAAAAAATATTATTTGGTTTAAACCCGGGCACACCCGGCGGAAAAACAACTTTAGAAACTTGGGAGCTTTTGGTTTCTGGTGCATTGGCAGGTCTGCCAGCTGCATTTCTAACTACACCGTGTGATGTTATTAAAACTAGAATTCAAAGTAAACCAAAACCTGGTGTTGAAGCTTATAGAGGTATTCTACCTACTGTTAAAAGAATCTTGGCTGAAGAAGGTCCAAAGGCATTTTTCAAAGGTGGTGTTGCAAGAGTTTGTAGATCATCACCTCAATTTGGTTTTACGTTAGCTGCATACGAGGTTTTTCAAAAAACCCTTCCTTTAAGCATGTTTTATGATGAGTCAAATAATAATAAAATGTTATCATCACCATCTTCGTCTGCAATCAAAGTCCCATCGTCATCAATTTCAATATCTGAGAATTCTAAAAGGTTCAAGTTGTCATCATCCGCATCATCATCTGATCTGAATCCAACATTACTTGCATTAACAAAATATTACAAATCCTTAGAACCAGAAACTTCTGTGGAATCAAAATCAAAATCACAATCCACAAAATAATAATTTCAAATACTCCAAAATTTTTCATGAAATATAAAAGCTGAATTTTTTAATAATGATTATGACTATTTTATAAACTTTTTTTTATCACATATTTTCGTTAACTTTATAAATAAAAATTGTATAATGTTGAATATATCGATTTAATAATTTAACTAATCTTTAAAAATGCCAATATCAATTAAAAATTCAGATCTAATTACTTTTTGATTATATTCATCGTTTCTAAAAATATAGCGGCCAACCTGTTTGCTATCTTCAACAACAAGACAAGATTGGAATAACATTCTTAATGCTTTAATTTGTGATTTTTCAATTGCTTTTAAGTTATTTCGTTGGACATCTTGCGTTAACAAAAAATCAGAACATATATCGTCACTTAAACTATCTTCTATATCCCAATCTCTAACTTTGGTTGTCCGCAATAAGTTTGGATAAAATTTAAGATATTTCGATAAGTTCTCTTTATTAATGTCAAACTTATATAATGATGAAATTGCAGGGTTTTTGTAATTCAGGTCTGGATCTTGTAGTGGTGTTATTGGTTCTGTTTGTTTATTTTGTTTTGGATCAATATTTTCCTTATCTTTCAAAACCGTTGCTATACGATTAAAATCTTCCATTGCAACTGACTTTATATGAGCCTGTTGTCTCTCATAATGTTTTGAGATAAACTTTGGCAATGATTTAATATTTGTTGCTTTATCACTAACATACCTTTCGTATTCAGGATTTTTTATGAAATCTTCGGGATACCAAAATCTATGAAATTTTGGATTCTTTGTTAGATTAATTTTTTCTTCAATAATTGGATTATTATCTTGTAAATCATACTCTTGTGAATCATCAACTTGTGAAATATCAAGAAACGGATCATCACTCATTATTTCACATTTAATTTTCTTTGATTTCGTTGTATCTAAGTGCTCTGAAAACAACTGTCGTTTCGCAGATTTTGTAAATTCTGTGTACCCATTTAAACAATTATCAAAATCCGGCTCCGATTTAATTGGAGAAGCATCTGTTAAGTCTAAATCTTCTTCATCTTCTTGTTTGATGTTTGTATTTGTTTCTGTATCACTCAATATTGTATCTTGTGTTAGCAATATTCGCTGTAAACTATAATTTTGTTTGTTTGCTGGCAACGAGTTGGTACCTGCTTGATTATCGTTTCTATTGGATCCAACGTCACTCAAAATAGTATCCTGTGTAAGTTGTTGAAAATTACCATCATTTTCACTTTTATTAGTTAATTGATTCACTTTTTCCTCTAATTCCATATTTCGTTTCTTCAATATTTGATTTTCCCTCTTTAAACTTTCAATCTCAACCTTTTGATCATGTAAAATCTTCTGCGTCTTTTCATCCTTTAAAAGTTCACTGATTTTCACCAAATGACTCCATAGTTCATCGCTTATCGTTCTTGACTGACCCATGGCGCCACACAAACCACCAAATAGATCAAGGTGGTAAACACCAACATGAATCTCACAAAAAGTTCTTACGCGTCATGCATTTTACTTCCCAATTGGGAACTTTTATTATGTAAAACTTAAAATTATGCAAATTATAAAAGCAACCACAATTTCTACTAATTTTATTTTTGTCACAGAAAAAACAAAATATAAAGAACTTATGAACTCATCATTTTCAACGCACATATTGTTAGCGTAAAAGCATAAACGAATGATATCCAAAAGTTGCAATAAAAGTACTCCACATTGTTTAAAAATTATTACTGTTTTATTCTAAAAAAAAACCACTTCCTGTTCCAAAATAATCTCTAAAATAATTAAAAAAAAGGTATATAAAAAAGCTATTAGAAATATAAAAATGGATTCAAACGATCAAACACCAACAGCAACCCCAAACTTTCTCCACCAATCTGATTGACCCCACATTCCTTCTTCTGTAACTCTAATTGCGTTCATTGCACTTTGAGGAGGTATGTATTCAATATGATGACCCTTACTTTGCAGGTCTTCAACCATTGAGCCATCCATTGGATTTTCAATATATAAAATTTCAGGTAACAGTTGATGATGAATTCTTGGATTTGCAATTGCATTTGTGATATTTTTACCTTTGAGCAGAATTCTAAGAATACCTTCTAAAATTGCATTAGTAATTCTTGAACCACCAGCTGCGCCAATGACTAATTCTAAATTATTTTCGGAATTGACAATAATTGTTTGTGCAGACGAGGATAATGGTCTTTTATATGCCTGAATATAATTATAAATTGATGGTTGTAATCCAAATGAATTTTTTGTATGTGGCAACGAGAAATCGTCCATCTCATTATTCATGATAACACCAGTTTCTGGGTCATGAACACATGATCCAAAAAGTAAATTAATTGTCGTAGTTAAAACAACTGCATTTCCATCAATATCAGTTACACTCAATGATGATGTACCATGTGGATCATTTGGTTCATACGCTGGGTTATATTGTTGCCAACTATATGTTTTATTATCATTGATTTTGGATAATACACCGTCAATATAATCTTGTGATAAAAATTTAGAGTATCTTTCAGTTTTTTCAATGAGTTCAGATTCATTTTTATTGTAAATACCAATATCTCCAAGATATGATCTTGTCGCAGCCATCCATTTCATAACTTCTGCTAGTTTATGAGTTTCAATTGATGTTAAATTACTACCGTCACATTCGAACTCGTTCATTTGATTTAGAATTGATAATCCTGAAATTAATGCTAATCCGCTGGATGCACCATTTGCTGAATAAACGGTTAGGTTGCGATCAGTAAAGTTATTCAGTTCTAAAGCTCTTTCGACGATAACATCGTACATACCAAAGTCTTTAGGTGTCAGTATTCCTTCCCATTCTTGAACTTTGGCAGAAATTGATTTTGAAATGTAATCATTCGGATCATAAAACGAAAGTGCACCATGTTTAGCAATATAACGTAAAGTTTTTGCCAGACCACGACGTTTAATTAAATCTCCCTCTCCCAATAAAGTATTTGAATTATCCTTAAATACAAAATCCCAATCCTTGCGGAAATATTTGAATGCATGCAATTGACCTTGCAATGCATATGCCAATCTTTTATCAACTTTCCAACCCCTTTCAACTAATTCAGCGATTGGTAACACTAAGTCTGCCCATTTCAATGTTCCAGATCCATGTAATTTATATAACTTCCAGAGTCCCATTAGTTCACCAGGTATACCAGATGCTAATCCACCATATTTAATTCTATCTTCTCTATCTTTAAACATATCAGTGGATGCTGAACCAGGTGCCATTTCTCTTGCATCAATGCTAATTGCACCATCGAATCTTTTACTTGTAATAAATGCCCCTCCTCCAATACCACTTGAAAACATTGTGTCAGTTGCTCCAATGCATAAACATGTTGTAATTGCTGCATCTGCTGCATTACCACCTCTTTGTAGAATTTTTACACCTAACTCTGAGCAATATTCAGAATCCGATGCTACCATACCATATTTTGAAAATGCTGTTTTATCTTTGTTTGGATTCCATGTTGCTTCCCTTTTAAATGGAACATGTGCTGGTATTTTAGGAATTGTTGGAAATGGTACATGCTCATCATTTCTTAGTGTGCTAAATAGCCAAAACAGTATAATTACTGATACAGAGTAGTATGTAATTTGAGCAACCTTGGGTTTGTTTCGTTTTGAATCATACATTCTATACTTCTACTTAAAAATGTGATACAGGTTGCGTAAAAACAGCACAAGAATAGACGGATTAGATTGTTAAAAACTTTACTCGGTCGTTTTTTTTCTTTTTTCGTTTATCAAACTTTAATCTATATGTATCAAGAGTTCTTTTCCTGAATATTAAAAGCTGTATATAAGCAAGTATCGAAAAATACCTTCAGACTGTAATAAGAAGATTATATAGTGAGTCATTCAAACAAAAATATAATCGTATATGTTTATTACTAATCATATTATTAATATGATTTTTCGGGGGGATATGCGGAATTTATAACAAGGAATCCAGAAACTCATCATCTTCTTGATCTAGAACAATCTTTGAACGTGGTTTATTAACAGTAGAAGTTGGTTCTATTTTGGTATTAGGGATGGATGTGTTAATAAGTGAATCTAAATCAAAACTTTGTGTCGGTTTGGGTTTTTCAACTCTGTCCTTTAAATTAACTCCCAATACTTCTTCAACTAGATCGTCTAAATTATCGGAACTTTTAGTCAGTGATACTTTGTTTAATCTATCATTCACTAAATGCTTATAATTATCCTTACCTGATTTTGAATGAAGTTCTAGTATTTTGGTATGCCCACCTTTATTATTAATTCTATCCATTCGACTTTTCAATTGCTCCAGTTCTTTTTTATGATTGATTTTTTGTTGTAATTTAAGAAAACTATTCTTTTCTTCCTCTGTAAATTCTCGTATTTCACCCTTGTTATTCACACCACTTTCACCGTCGTCACTTTCATCTTCATTCAATTTCCAGTTCAATAAATCACCGGCTTTCAACTTTCTTAATCCCTTAATTTCTTGTGATCCTTCAAACATATTATTATTTAGTTTAATATCACCACTTTTCAATTTGTCGGAAACTTTAGTTCTCATGTATTGTGATCGATCTTCTTCTTCTTGTTTAATTGCATTTAATTGGGAAATGTATTCAGGATCTTTTAATATACTTTCATCAACAATAGGATCAGCAAACCGCCAGGCATTGGAAGATTTCTTAGCCCTTGCAAACTTATTATACCCATTTTCATCTTCATCACCGTCATCGGAATCACTGTGTCCATCGTCACTTCGACTTCCACTTTCACTTACATTTTCATTATCTGACTCAACGTGTGGTGCATTTTGGTTCCCACTTGATTTTTCAGTTCCATTTTTCAGCTGCTTGGCATGCTTCCGCTCAACGGCCTTCTTTGCTTTATACTTCCATTTATCATTGTGTAAAACCATTTTATTTGTACAGGCAATCAACAATTCTTGAAAAGATGCATGTACTGGCAATATCATTTTCTATTATGAAATTGTTATCCGTTTCAAAAAAGGAAATTCATGCGAATTTTTTTATTCATGTTCTCACTAACTCATTTAACTGAGTAAATAATTGTATGAAGCTATTTTAATCATTCTTTTTAAAAAATTATAATATTAACATGTTTCAACAATTATACAAGCATTCAATAAATTTGAATATCGTTCTTTTTTGGAATTTTTTTAATATTTTGGTTACTTTTAATTTTTCGATTTTTTTATAAGTTGTGGTTTACAATTTAATAATCAATGATATCATCTTCATAAAAGAAAGTAGATAAATTAGTTTCAAACTCAATCTTCCTTTTTCTTTGAGATTTGCACTTTCTCTATCACCCTTCCATTTAACCCAATCTCTAAAGTAACTAATTAATCTATTATCTTTAGCTTCTTCGGTTAAACGTGGAATAACAATAGCATCATTACGCTTTGAACAATATGAAAACTGGGTACCATTAAAAGTACCAAAAACTGGGGGATCACATTCAGTTCCATCCGAATTAACACCATGATTAGTAGTAAGGTGACGTTTATAAGCTGATGATTTAAAACCTCGGAAAACCGTATCTAAATCCACATTTTTAGAAGGTGGACAATATGGGCATAAACCTTCCTTCTTATTACTATCAACTTTTTCTCTAATGATATAACTTGTGTAAAAGTTCGGCTTCTGACCACACTATCTCAGTGCAAGTTTTCGAAATTTACGTTTTGAATTAATTTTATAAATTCAACCATCAACATTTTGAAAATTATCAAAATTTTCAAGCTTTGGAAAATTTGGTTGTAAAACATTCAGCGTTGTATCTCTAATCAAACACAGATCATAATACTGAATACGCTTTTGTTGAAAACATTGGAGTGCAATATTTTTAATGTTTGGATAAATATTTTGCTGTGAGATAAAATTCCAGTATTTGGCATTTCTTTTAAAGAATTGATCATTCATAATTATTGGTGGTCTGTTTCTCTTTTGATTCTTTTTCCGATTAATATTCAGAATATTAGCAATATTGGTATCATTGGTGACATTAGTGCTACCAGTAACAACAATAGGATCTAATGTTAAACCTGGTAAATTAGTCTGTAAACCACCAAAGAGACTTTCTATTTCTAAAGACAACTTTTCAAAGTTACTCTCTATTGGATTTTCCTGAGATGGTAGCGCATACTTAATATCCTGCATAACGTATATTGAAATGAACAAGCGTCATACGTAGCCATTTGTACTATATTGAGTGTGTCTTTACTTATGTCATATTAATATATTCTCAAATGGGATTAAATGTTTTGGCAATGAAACCTATTGCATTAAGCGATATACATCTTTAGTTTAAACTAGCTATGAGTGAGTTGAGTGTAAAAATATTTGATCTGCAGTAAATGTAAATCAAATCAGTAAATAAATCTTAACTGTAATATAGTAATCAGTTGTGTGAAATAGTAATAGATAAGCAATAGAATATCTAACAGAAAATTGATTTCTTAATAAGTTGTTTGAATGGTTAAGTACTCAAGTAGTTAGTAAGTAGTTAACTGTCTTGAAGGAACTATAAATTTTCTATACAATTAAATTACTAAGTGGATATTCGTCTCTTTAATTATTGATTCTACTTCATTATATCTCCTCATTCCGGTTCAACGGGAATGTAATAACAATGGGTTATTTTATAACCAGATTATGCATGTTTCATAATCAGACATTTCCCAATATCGTAATGCTTGTAGTAACCAGCAACTTCAAGAAATATTTCACATTTGCGCATCTCGGTAATGTTCTAGCGTATTCTCGTCTTTTGAGAACATTTGGCACTTTGCCTCGTGAACGGCCCTTAGTTTTTCCCACAAGAAATTTGGCAGTCGGTGGGCACTAACAGATATTGGAAATTTGCATTCATTAAACTAGAAACTAACAAAGCGGATAGAATAATATACAATATAAAAGGCTAAGAAAAGGGAAAAAGATGGGCAGCAAAGGATCACCTCAGACTATGTCATTTCATAAGATAGATCAGTTGATGAACTAAAACCCAACGTGGATCGTAACAGCACTTTTAGCTGCCTTACATCACTAACATTACCGTTTGGAACGTCATAAGCATTCAAGTACAACCTGAGTTGATCCTCCTCAAGTTCGTTGATCTGCTCAACGGATCTTAATTGCACCAAACGTACACCTTCTGGAACAAATTCCGGTCTAAGCACTTGCAAGTCCAGTTGTGGAAGCCTATTACTTCTCCTTCTCTGGTTGTCAAGCACGGTAGTTAGGAATAATGTCTTAGTTGCAAGATAATGACTGTCACGAGCTGAGTTATTAAATGTTTCAACAAAATTCGCAAAATTGAAATTAAGGGACGCAATAGCGGTCTGATGTTGATCAGTAGCAGTCCTTAGTTGTCCAATCTCCCTATCAAAATCCCTACGTAGGTTATCAACATCCCCACGTAGGTTACCAATATCTGTACGTATGTTACCAATATCTGTACGTATGTTACCAATATCCGTACCAATATGCGTACGTATTTCTCCTAATTCATTAAAAAGTCTCTCTAATACTTCCCTGATACCCCTTTGATCTCTATCTCCCCTATTGGCTTCAACATTCCTGTTGATTTCTCTTAGTTTTGATTGTATACGTTTTTGCATACGCATCTCCACATTTTGCTCCTCCCTAGCCACATTCTCCTTTTCATTCGCCTCATTCTCCTTCTGCTCTAATGCATCGCTAAAAGCATAAACTTCTCTCCTTGTTTTGTTCGCAGGAGGGGCGATGCCAAAATCATTTTCGAAAACCTCATCGGATATTTCGAGGGCTTCTTCTAAGTATGCATTTAATTGTGAGATGTTCATTTGCGGTGATTATAACTGAAACTGGTTAAGTGGAAGACAAAGAAAGAAAGAAAGAAAGAAACAAAGAAACAAAGAAAGAAACAAGCAATGACACTACAACAGATTAAAAGGGAACAAACCCTTCCTTTTATAGAAAAAAGCGAGGAATACATTCATTTACTATCAGGAACAATTTTGGGGGGTAATTTCCTATTCCTTCAACTTCGGGGGAATAGAGTGTGAAAAGGGGCACAACCGGTTGCTAATTAGTAAAAGAGGGCAAATTGCAGTTGGAAAAGCGGAGAAGATGGGAAAGGGGGGAACACAACATTTTTTGAATAAGAAAACAGGGGCAAATCATGTTCCCACTTTTCACAACTCCGTTTGAAAGTGATGAGCCGCCTCAAACAGAAAAAAATTAGAGCTGTACTAGACATCAAGTGGGGATTTAGCCGGACAAGTATAGCTCTGGTTTTTCATATTCTGCAAGACATCGGCCTATTTTTACCCAACAAGGTTTCATGGCTAATTACCCCGCCTGGGAAACACACTATACACCCTACACTTCCTAATATATATGCCCAAACAGGAAATTATTCTGTTGCCCTTTCGGGAAAACACTTTTTATCTCACTTTTCCCCCTTTTTCGCTCCTTTTTCTGTTCTTTCCTAGTAGCTAAAAAAAAGGGCAGAGGGGCATCCTTGTGCGTTCGCAGAGAAGTTCAATTTTATATTTCATTTGTACTGTTCTATTTTGTGGAGAATTTCTACTGATGATGTATAAGCATTGAAGGTAATTGTAACATCTGTGAAATGCTTCCAATGTATTCATTTTTACGAAATAACATGTTCTCTTCCAATATATTCAAACCTATAACATAGTGATGAAACTAAGAGTTCTGTTTCTGATTTGTGGTGCTGTCAAAAAAAATACTTTGTTGGATTATCCTGTGATGGTAGCAATTACTTGATATCCTGCATAACGTATATTGAAATGAACAAGCGTCATACGTAGCCATTTGTACTATATTGAGTGTGTCTTTACTTATGTCATATTAATATATTCTCAAATGGGATTAAATGTTTTGGCAATGAAACCTATTGCATTAAGCGATATACATCTTTAGTTTAAACTAGCTATGAGTGAGTTGAGTGTAAAAATATTTGATCTGCAGTAAATGTAAATCAAATCAGTAAATAAATCTTAACTGTAATATAGTAATCAGTTGTGTGAAATAGTAATAGATAAGCAATAGAATATCTAACAGAAAATTGATTTCTTAATAAGTTGTCTGAACGGTTAAGTACTTAGTTAGTAGTTAACCTTAAATTGGATTGCAACGAACTGATTAAAGGAACTATCTATATTTTCTATACAATTAAATAATTAATAAGTGGATATTCATTCCTTTAAATATTGATTCTACTTCATTAAATCTCCTCATTTCGGTTCAACCGGAATGTAGTAACAATGCGTTATTTTATAACCAAGTTATGCATGTATCTGTATACTGCATAAACGTTTTCCATTATTACTTCGAATTCGTAAGTTATTGTATACATATAATCTTATGATTAAATGTATGACCTTTCCCGAATGGGACAGTCTGTTTACCTATTTCCATAATCAATCATCTATGATCGTCATACCATTGTACTCTTCGATTGCTTGCATGTTTCATAATTAGTCTTTTCCCAATATAGTAATGTCTGTAGTAACCAGCAACTTCAAGAAATTTTTCACAATTGCGCATCTCGGTAATGTTCTAACACTCTCATCATATATAACGCTCTCTTTACCAATCACTGTTTCTTCACTATCGGCTCTAATATTTTTTTCAAGTTGAGTATCGTACTCCATTCCTCCGGAAACTCCACCTTATCTAACAAATTTTGGAGTAGATCTGACTTCGGTACCCCAAAGTTGGTTTGCATTAAAATTGGTTGATTTAATCGAAATAAATTATTAATAAAAAAGTCAAGCTCCAAAAAATTGTTAAGTAGATCAATATTGCAGGATTGATTATTTTTGCTTTGTATTATCCTTGAAAATTCCTGAAAGTTTATCACTATTGTTTTTGGATGGTCTGGACTTCTTTAAAGGTTTTTCAATTTTATTAGAAAAAAAATTAACTGAACAACCATTCTTAAATTTAACACTTTTTTTAAAGGGCAGAATCTTTGAAATGGTATTAAACAAAGCTCTACCTCCATCGGTGGTAAGATTAATAGTATCTTCCGGAATTGGTATATTTAACAATAATTCATTTTTATCAACATTGATTATTTTAGAAAACGATAATAATCCAAATATTTTTCTGTCAGTTTTAATTATGGTGGATAGTTCAACATCTTTACCTGAACAAATATATGAATCAAAAACACCAGCCTCTGACAGTTTTGTATTTTTTTTGATAATATCTTCCCCTATTTTTTCTCTTGTCAGCTACTAGAACTTCATCTCCAGAATCATCAAAAATGTCATAAATATAAGTGAAAAAAGTTTCCACAAAAGGAGTTTTCTCGATAGGCGGATGCTAATCACTTTTATCCTTTAAATTGCATGCTAGTACTTCAATTAATGGTTGATGATAATCATTAGTATTATCATTATTACCTCTTGAATCAAATAAACTATCGTAACTATCATCATCCTTTTTGTCACTTACATTATCATCATCCTTTTTGTCACTTACATTATCATCCTCATTATTTGTAAACGGAGATAGATCAAATTTTCTCAAGCTAGCCAAATTATTGTAATGAGATGGATCATCATATAAACCTCCGAACTGGAAAGCAATGTTTTTTTCTTCATTTAATTTATAATTATAGTAAAACATCTTAAATGTTAAATGGAAGCAAATAAAAGCGTAAATAATAAATAAAAAATGTTGGGGTTTCATAACCCTAAAATCTTAGAATAGTGGAAAATACCCAAGGTAATAATTTAGCAAAGGGGTATAGAAAAAAGATAGTCAAAAGGACTTTCAATGGTTTATAAAAATCTGGGGAATGAAGGTCTCTTTTTATATTAACTGTTTTGTATACAACTCCAATGTTTACATTTCATAATTATTTTATATTCTAGTTCAAATAAATTAGACCTCATATTTAATGTTGCACAACTCCAGTGTCTACTTCCAGAAAATGGGATAAAACCCAGAAAATTGGGTTCCAGAAAATGAAAATATCTTCAAAAAATAATCTATGCATCTTCTTAAAATGGAAGGTTTTGTTGATCTGCGCTCTGGAGTTTCCTAATCAAGTAAGTCGGTTTGATAATTCATGAGAATGCTGGGATTTGTATCACAACTTGGGCAGCTCTTTGCTGTATAACTAGTCAATTAAAATCAAATGAATGACCTGGTTTTTATGTTTAAAACAGCCACCCAATTTATAAAAGGTGGTGAAATTATTTTGTGTTAATTAATATTTCATTTTCTGTTTATTGGAAGCTATGCGATTACCAAAGTTAACAAGTTAAACGTGGAATTAGTAAGACTTCACCTTGAAAAAAATACCACGTATTATAGTTGAAGGATGGTGATCTTTTTAATGAGTCCAGTAAAGATAATTAGTTAAAATAAGATTAATTATGGATTTCAAATTTCAGAATTTTAGACAGCTATATATGAGATGCACAGAAATTTCTCATAATTTTCATAGTTCCAGGAAGGCAAAATTAATTAAATATATGAGACAGATACCATTGATGATGAATTAATATTTACTTAAATCCTCGGTGTTTGCTTTTCAATTATATCACTAGTTTAACATAATTTCCAACGTAAATTAACGAAAATTGATTAAAATTATAAAGATTCACCAAAATGGGAAAAAATGATTACAGAAAAGTATAAAAAACAGAAAATTAGAAAAACATAGTAAAAAAGAAGTGAACAATATCGTCATCAGACCTTTTCAGTGCTAGCATTACCAGAAGCGTACTTAATTTCACCACCATTAGACATCACAGCATCAATAACTTCATATTCTTCTTCAGGTGATTTGATGATAGTATCAGTGTCCAAGTTACTCTTAGGACCATCATAAATTTTATGAGCATAAATATAGAACCAAGCAATTGCTATAAACATCGAAGCCCAGTAGACAAGCACAGTCCAATTCATTTCACCTGGTGTATTGTCTGCACCTCTGTATTGTGGGAAACATAAAATTGGAATCATTAAAGTGGTATAAGAAACTGCTAGTATACCAGATGGTAAAGAAAATTTACCTAAATTCCATGGCCCTGGTTTAAAGAAGTTACGTGCATATGTAATTCTTAATAAGGTTGGAATAGTGAAAGAAATGAAAGAACCAATTGCACCAACTGAGAAAATAGCATCAATTGCAACACCACCAAACATTAATAGACACAATATAACACCAATAAACCAATTTATCCAAACTGCATTAACAGGAGTTTGTGTTTTTTCATTAACATGACACCAAATTCTTGAAAGTGGGAAACAATTATCACGGGAGTAAGAGAATAAAACTCTTGATGCTGCAATCATACAAGATTCAGTCATTGAAAAGGCTAAAATTATCGCAAATGCTGAAAGACATAAACATGAAGGTGTATCTAAAATTTGATTCAAAAATGAAATATAAATTTGGCCTAAATCACCATTGACAGCAGCGTCAACATCAACAATTGTGTATGCCATTGCTAATTGGAAGACAAAACCTAACAAACCACCGACCGTTGCAGTTAAAACAATTGCTCTTGGGGTTGCAATTTGTGCATTTGAGCATTCTTCTGCTAAATGGAAAGGAGAATCAAAACCTGACATTGTCCAAATAACTGCCATAAAAGTCATTAAAATTGAGATTCCATCAGGCCATTCAGTGAAATTATCGATACCCCAAGCAACTTTATTGTCATTGAATTTAGGTAAACCTTGATCAACTCTATTATTACCACCTAAAATAACAACGAAGGAAATGAAAAGAAAAACTAAATTGAGAATTGTAGAACCTGAATTAATCCACGCAATCCATTTAGTTGGTACTGAAGCAACAATAGCAGCAGCAAATGTTAAACCTAGTGTAAGTAAGTAAGTGTGCCAATTTTGAGGTTCATAGCTGTCGTCAGTTAATTGTTTTAAAGCTAAAATCATCGATGCACCACCATAAGCAACGGATGGAGCAGAAGTAACTTGAACAAAATAATTGGACCAACCAACAATCCAAGATAGAATTGCTTTATATTTAGGAGGAGCTAACATTGCAGTTGCATAATACAAACCACCAGAAGTTGGGAAAGCCGATGCAATTTCGGCCATTGAGAATGCAACACCCAAAACACCAGTCATACCAATTAGATAACCCCAGGTAATACCTGCATTACCTCCATAAGATAATGAATACGATAAAGTTGAAGCAATTGAAGGTAATAAACCTAAAACTGAGAAAGAGACCCCAAAAGTTGTCCAAAGTGAAAACTCTCTCTTGAATTCTTGTTTATAACCTAACGCCAATATGACAGCTTCATCTTTGTCAATTGCATGATCGACTACAAGTTTTTCATGGTGACCAGACAAAACCGAAGTAATATTCATATCATCAACCGATATAATGGTTGCTGTTGATTTAACATTGTGTATATCAGACGCAGACATTTTTTTCTTTCAATGATTATGTTGAACAAACAAGAAGACGAAGGTGAACAGAGTAAATCAAAATAGAGACCAAGACGTAATGGTGAACGGAGATGAGGACAGCTGTGTAGTCTTAAATAGACAGCAAACGGTGCAGAAGCAATCCCAAAAAATCGGAAAACATTTCTATTATCTGAAAGGACGTATCATCAATGCTATCTGTAATCTATCGTGAGAGGAGATGTCGACAATCTATTTGTGATAAGCTGTAGACAATGCAATTCCTGATTCCTTTTATGAAAAACTTGCAGATTGTTTGCGCTAACGATAAGTCGTTTCCTCTCTGGGAAGGTCCATTTCGGGCCCTGTCAGGACTCCACCTTCCTAATGGGGAACCGCCGCACAACCTTGCACCGCCCAGACGGCACTGCAAGACGCGTCGATAGACCCGGTGTCTGATTAGGAAAGTCTAGAAAACCGTTTTCCTTCAAGGGAGACATAATGATAGACTAGGGTTTGAAGAGAATAACAGGCAGAAATTGTACATGGAAGCAGAAGACGGCCATTTGCTTGAAAATTTCAAGAGGGGTAGAAATTCTCTTTTTACTGCCTAATCAGTTTGCAGAATTTACTGTTTATGCTGTTTGGAGTGTGACATGTTCTGCAAATGTCTGGATAATATTCTGTTTCTGCCAGTCTTTTCATGTTTCATTCCGATCGAACCTAAAACTATATAAACTGCTATGTAAACTTGCTATAATGAACTTGCGATTGACTTGCTTTATTTTTTTTTCTGTTTCACGTGTTTCCATTTATTCAAAAAGTAAGTTTTTCAATTAACAATGCATTTTAGGTTAATTAGCTTAATTTTTTTACCATTAACTGCCTTAACAGTGGTTGTTGAACAAATTCCAAACATTGATAATTCAACTGGTTTATTAGCTTCTGCCCAATTTGTTGTTAACGATCACGTTTATGATGATATTTATAGAGCTGCAACCTATGCAGCTCTCTCATATTGTACAAAATATGATAGAATTATACTTGGTAATTTAAAAGAAGCATGTCCTTGTAGATTATGTTATGAAGCAAAAGATGGGATTTTTGTTGAACATATTTATAAGGGTAAAGTTTCGGGAGTTGTATTCAGAGACGACAATGTGAAGGAAATTATTTTCGCTATCAAAGGTACAACAACAAATGAAGAATGGCTTATAGATTTTAAAATCATGCCAATTCCATACCATCCATTATCAAAGAGAAAGAAGGGTTGGTCTAAATTTTGGAAGTTTAATTCTAAGTGTAAAGGTTGCACAATTCATAAAGGTTTTTATGATGGTGCCAAAATTATTTATGATAATTTATTTGATACGGTTTTACAATTATTAGAAGAATATGATGATTATAATTTAATCATCACTGGTCATTCATTAGGCGGTGCGATGGCTCCAATTATTGCAAATGAATTCTTACTACTTAAGAGACATGTTAATGTTGTTACGTTTGGTTCCCCAAAAATTGGCAATAAATATTTTTCAAACTGGATGGATGAATCTTGGAACACCGCAGAGCATTATGATGATATTAATTCGATTTTTCATTCCAATTCTTATCTCAGAGTCACCCATAATACCGATCTAGTCCCATTGTTACCAACGAGACAAATGGGATATAAACATAGCGGTATCAATGTTTGCTTTGATAGCAATGATGTGCCGGTGTCAGATGAGACGGTTAACGTTACTAATTTTACAATCCAACATTTATCTGAACAGAAAGAAGCAGAATTAGATGAAAAAATCACTGAAGTTGTTGAAAATACAAAAGCTTGGGAAACACTCATAGATCCTCACAGAATTTATTTCCTTAGAATGAATCGGTGTTCTTCATGAAGCTTGGAAACATAGCAAGCGGTGTTTGTGTGTGAGAATCGAAAATTTCAGTTCCTGTTGAGAGCCGCATTTGAGAAACAAACCGTTTTCCAGGTTGCTAATCTATTTAATCTCATTTCCATTATCCTTTTTTAAAGTTTCTTTTCTACCTTCGTTTATAATCTTTTTAAGCCTCATATTATCAATGTCTGTCTATGTTTTAGGTGCTGGTGGTGTTGGTACGTTGATTGCATCATCACTGACCAATAAATTTAATGTTAATTTTATTGTTAGAAACTTAGAAAAGATCAACAATTTAAAATTAACAAACAATTCATTTTCTATTAAAAGACTTTATGATAACGATAAAGTTATGAACTATAAAATAAATGGTGCCTTCAAAGTGGATAATTTACCAGATGACAAAATTAAATTTTTATTAATTTGTGTTAAAACTTTTGATACTGTTAAATCTTTAACCCCAATATTAAACAGAATCAACAATGAAACAAGAATATTATTAGTCCAAAATGGTATGGGTGTTGTTGATGAACTATACGCTAAAGTATGGAAGGATGTTAACGAAAGACCAATCATTTACCAAGGTGTTATCTCTCACGGTGTTTGGCAATCTGCGGAAAATTCAAACACTTACAATTATAATCACGCAGGTTTTGGTTATCTTAAAATTTGTCAAATTCCAAGAGACTTGAAAAATATTACTGCTGATGATGATACGGGTATCAAGGAAGATTTTGTTATTAAGTCCTTAGTGGAAGGTGATCTGAATGTTGCTTCTCACTCATATGATGAGTTATTAGTTTACCAAATTCAAAAGTTTTTAGTCAACTGTTGTATGAATTCAACAACTTCCATTGTTGACTCGATTAACTATAATATTTCAAATTCACAATTGACAGATAATTTATTTACATCACTGGTCACCGAAGGTTTGGACATTTTATATAAAGCATATCCAATTTTGAAGACCTCAAAACTAGCAAATGAATTATTAACAGTTGGAAAGGTAGTTGAATTTGTTAAGTATGTTGGTTTTAAAATAAATAGTAAAAATTCAACAAGTATGCGTCAAGATGTTCTGAACTTACGTGATACTGAAATTGATTATATTAACGGTCATATTGTTGCAAAAGCTTTAGAAATTGGTTCATCTGCTCCAATTAATAGTACAATTTCAAACTTACTTAAAATCAAGTTAATGGTTAAGAGAAGGGTGGCCGAAGAACAATTAGAATTATAGACTCTCTGCTGTAAAAGCTTTAGACCTTTTTATAGATTTATAATATATTGATTAATAGAAAGCATTCAATATTAAAAACTTAAAATATTCCTGAATTATTTACCCTTATCACTTATCCTTTGTAGAAATAATTTTTACTGCGGAACCAAAATTGATCAACAAATTCAATTTTTCATCATCTATCTATTATTTCTTTTCCTTTAAATCTCGAACTAAAGGAACCTTTAGACCAATGAACTGGCAAAAAATAGTACTGCCTAAATATGAAATTGATTTATCGACAATTTTGAGAAGTGGACAAGCCTTTAGATGGAGAAATCTAAACAATGTTTGGTCATGTGCTTTGAATAATCAAATTATACTGATAAAAGAATCGGTTGATAAAATGAATGAGTCAACTCAAATTATTGAATACTTAAATATAAATAATGACAAAGAAGATAATACTTCAAAAGATATAACTCAATTTTTGAATGATTATTTTAACTTATCTACATCTACGAGAGAATTACATTTGCATTGGTCAAAAGTTGATTCGTATTTTCCACAATTTAATAATGACGATGGTGTTAAAACCAAGACAGAAGATTTATTAATAACACCACCTGCAAGCGAAAGACAGAGTCCTGAGATATCCACAATGATCCCAAAAGGTGTTAGAATTTTATCACAAGATCCATGGGAAACCTTAATATCATTTATAATTTCATCAAATAATAATATTAAAAGAATTTCTCAGCTATGTGAAATTTTATGTATTTCATATGGTAAATCAATTGGTACTTTCAGTAATATTCCTTATTTTACATTCCCTAAACCTGTTGAATTTTTTAGTCTGAAAGAAAATGAAAAGCCAACGTCCTTGCAACTAAATAAACTGGAATCAGAATTAAGAGCTTTAGGTTTTGGATATCGTGCAAAATATATTACTAAAACAGTCAATAAAATGATTGAAGAGCCTGAATTGTATCAAAAGTTAATAAATTCAAAAACAACATGGAATGGTGAGAATACTAAAGATGATGAACTATGTGTTGAGTTTTTACGTGAATTTGATGGTGTTGGACCAAAAGTTGCAGATTGTGTAGCATTAATGGGATGTCATAGACATGATTTAGTTCCAATTGATACACATGTTTGGAATATTTTAAGAAGTAGATATCGTGATCAATTTAACAATTGGGTTGATTTATTGAGTGATGATTTATTAACTATACCCAAATCAACGTTGAAAAAATCGTTATCTAATAAATCTGTTGATGTTAAAATTTATCCTTTTGTTAAACAGTTTTTCAAAGACTATTGGGGAATTAAATCAGGCTGGGCCCAAGCAGTTGTTTTCGCCGGTATGGTCAAATTGGATAATGGTATAAATAGTGTTGAGGATGTTGAAAAATTAATAGATAAAGTTAACAATACAAAAGCTACTATACTTGAGGATAATAATGATGATATTGGTCAAACACGAAAGGTTAAGAGACGCAAGACAAAATAATTCTATTGGTGTATAGTAATTTACAGTTTTTTGTAAATATGTAGTACTTAAAGTAATTAATAATATTTTGAAATATTATAAATAGAGAGAATATAGAAAATAAGAGAAAACACAAAAGATATACATGAATAGTAATAAAAGTGGAATATCATTATAAGACAACATTCTTCGCTAATTTCTTCTTATATTCAGCAATTGAAGAATCCCATCTAGTTGCAGTTTGATTTTCAACAACAAAAATGTCCTTTGCAATTTTGTCTAATAATCTGAAATCATGTGAAACAACAACAACACCACCATTGAAATTATTAATTGCAACAGCTAAAGAATCAATAGTTGGAATATCTAAACCGTTAGTAGGTTCATCCAGTAATAATATATTTGGCTTTTCAAGAGCCAATAATGCGAAAACAACTCTTGAACGTTGACCTTCAGAAAGTGTTGCCATTTGAGAAGTTTGACCTTCACCAGTCAAACCGAAACGACCTAATTGACCTCTCCAGTATTGATAATCTTGAGAAATGTTTGAATATTTATCTCTAACGAATTCTAATGGAGATTTTGTTAAATCTAATTGATCTGCAGAGTGCTGGGAATAAACACCTAATTTAATATGTGTGTGACGAGAAACTCTACCCTTTTGAGGTTGTAATTCACCAGTCATAATTTTTAATAAGGTAGATTTACCCACACCATTTGGTCCGACTAATGCAATTCTTGAATCCATATCAACACCGAAAGAAAGGTTATCATATAAGTTGTTTTCTGGATTACCATCATATGCGAATGAGATATCATCGAATGATAAAACTGGAGGTGGTAAACGTTCAACTTCAGAGAAACTAAAGTTGAAAACTTTATCAGGAACAACAGGTTGAATTAAGCCATCAGCTTCCATCTTATCTAAAATCTTTTGTCTAGACTTTGCTTGTTTAACTAAGTTTGCATAGGTACCAGCAGAAGCAATGAATTTCTTAATATGTGCAATTTCATCTTGTTGTTTAGTATATTGTTTCATTTGATTAGTTTCTTGTTCTTCTCTTGTCTTTGCATATGCATCATAATTACCACCATACATTAATAATTGTTTCATTCTCATATCAATCATGTTGGAACAGACACCATTTAAGAAATCTTGGGAATGTGAAACTAAAATTAAAATTCTGTCAAATCTACTTAAGTAAGCTTCTAACCAAACACATGCTTCTAAATCTAAATGAGCAGTTGGGTCATCTAATAATAATAAGGTTGGTTTAACGAATAATGCTTTTGCTAATGCAACTCTCATTCTCCAACCACCAGACATATCCTTGGTTTTCTTTTTGATAGTTTTTGAATTGAAACCTAAACCAGTTAAGATGATTGCAGCTCTTGATTCGAAAGTAGATGGATCCATTTCATCAATTCTTTCATATAATGGTTCTAATAATAAAGATTCTGGACCCTCTTCAACAATGATATCTTCGACTTCTTGTTCTAATTTTGCTAAAGTTGCTTCAGCTTCTCTAACAACATATTCTAAAGCAGAGTATTCAGTTGGTTCAGCAGGTTCATTTAATAAGTAAACATCAATGTTTTCTGGAACAGGATATTCTCTTGCAGCTAATGCTCTTAAGAAAGTGGATTTACCACAACCGTTTTCACCTAATAAACCGTATCTTCTACCATAATTCAATTCAAGAGTGGAATCTTGAATTAAAACTTTACCGTGGAAAAGTAACGAAACAGAAGATAATTTAATATCTCTGGAAGTGACAAGAGAATCTAAAACACCGGTGGTAACTCTATCGGATAAACCGTCTTTATCTTGTTGAAGCTTTAATTTTTCAATAGCTTCAGCAGCAGTATCACCTTCATCTTGGGTTTCTAACTTTTCCTTTTCCTTCTTGGTTAACTTCTTCTTGGTTTTACCTTCAGCAAGCTTAGCCGCCTTCTTTGCTTCTCTCTTAGCCTTGGATGCAGAAACAGACATTGTGGATTGGGTCTTGAAAAGAAATATATAAAAATATTCCCTTTAGGGTGTAACCTCCTCTACCATAGCAGTCTTCGTTTTTCTTCAAGTGAAAAAAAAAATGAAAATTTTTTAAAATTCTGTGCGTCGATCGTCCCTGCCAAATCCCAGAAAAAAAGCGCGAGTTGATGTAACAATTACATCATCTCCTGCCCATCGGCGCGTCGATTTTCGTGGCGGTTGGCGGCCGGCGAGCGACGGGCGATTTTCAAGACGACCGCTCCAGAGGGCCCAAATCCTAAACGGGCAAAACGTGTTTCTTCTTCTACGTCGGCGAAAACGGAGTTTGTTTTGGGGTCTTGACCTGTTGGTTATCATGTGTTTTGCATAATGCGGTTTCCACACAGCTCTTTGGTTTCTCTTTCTTTTGTAGCCAAGACTGGTATTTGGTTGTAATGTACTTCATAACATACGTCAGAAACATCCTCCTTCCTCCAAGAAAGGGGGATATTAGGTTCAGATGTGCGATTGCTACCTGTAGTTCTGATAATCATTTACATTGTGATTTGGCTACAACAAACGGTTTAGGTGATGACGAAAAGATTGCCATTGATGTCAATAATCTTGATGATTCCAGTGATGTAAACAATTCCAAATTTGATAAGTACTTGTTTTCAGTTCGTAATCTAATTAATTCTCTCTTCGCCAAACAAACTGAAGAATTTCATGAAGTTGAAGAATTAGAAGAAAATGAATACTATGTTACATCTCCATTAGACACTTTTATTGGTTATTCAGTTGAAGTTGCTGGTTCAATTTATGTTTTATTTGTTGCAATGGCTTTACTAATTGGATGGATTATTTGGGGCGCTTTAACAGGGGCTTCTGATACTTGGCAAATTGTTATGCAAGATGGTCAATCTATTCAAACTTATGTTTGGAATACCTTCCTTATGAGACAACAATTAGATAATAGTGATAAACTTTTACTATTATATGGTAAATTAAAAAGTAGATCACTTACTCATAAAAAATTGTTGAAACAGTTAGTTGAAAAAAAAAGGGAAGCTAATAATATCGATTTAGAATCTTTTGTCAACAAGGAGGAAGAATTTGAAAATAGGGCTCAAATTGAATTTAAAAGCAAGTCTCTCTATGACAGAATTAGTTATGCTTTTGGTAATATAGTTGGTAGTTTACCAACGGTTGTTATTTATTGGTTAGGTATAATTACTTGGATTGCTTGTGGTTCTATTCCAATTAATGAAGGTACTAAAGAAGCACCTGATATGAAAAAATTTTCAAATACTTGGCAAATGTATGTCAATACTGCTACTGCAATTGAATTATTAATAACAACGATCTTTTTAGAAAATGTTAGGAATAGGGAAGGCCATTATATAATGAAACAAACTAAAACCTTTGATGAATTAGATTCAAATTTGGAATATCTTTTAAGAGATATGAATAATAATTATATTGAAAATGATTTAGTTATTGTTGAAAGACCTCCAAGGGATAAAATTCAAAAATGTATCAGTTTGTATGCCCATATTATTGGTAATGGTTTGGGATTGATTATTTCAATTTGTGTATTTTCAACATGGATTGGTATTGGTACCGTTATGCATTGGAATGCAAATTGGTGGCTGATTATTGGTTCTTATACGGGTTTAATGGGCTTTATTGATGGTTTTTCATTAAGAGAAATTTTCTTTTCAATTTCCAAATATGAAACATCAAAGTTTAACGATTTATTAGAGGATTCACAAGAATTATTAGATATTGCTGGTATTCCGCTGGAATTAGAAAAACCAAAGGTTGAACCTACGATTTCAAATAACGTGTCACTTGCAATTAATAGTGTTTGTTCAAATAAGTGGTCTGTCGTTGCGTCATTACTCATTGTTTTAGCTTTAATTATTGTAGCAAGTGTACTGTTATGGTCGGAAACAGGTCAATTAATTGCGAACACCCCAACAATGATTATTGAAGGTTTCTTTTTACTTATTTTGACCCAAGCTCATAATTGGGCATCTAGGGAAAGACGTTTAACATTAACCGAATTAACGAAAAGTAGAATTTTAATTCATGATTATATTAAAAAGCATCATATTTTATAGAGAAGTTATTTTGTTTTTTTTACTTTCCTACATTGCATAATACATGTATCATTATTTTTTATTATTTATTTAGATATAAGGTTTATAAATATAAAATAGTTTAAGAATTTGTTTTATTTTATTTTAATTTATTTTATTTCATTTCGATTAAAATGGATTAGACCATGCAAAACCACCATACATTTGATTCATTTCATCTTGTAAAAGTTGAGATAATTTAACGTTATCCCTTAAACAAATCCATTGACCATTATGTAAATCAAATCTTTTTGGTCCACTAATTGGAGAACTTAACCAAATTTGTTTCGTTGGAGGTTGTTTATTAATAATATAGGTACCTTCAGAACAATTGATTTCCATAACACCCGCTTCTTCATCAATTTCAGCTTCCATAATCTTATTTTCTTCAAAAAATAAATCTAGTTCATCCAACATTGTTTCAAATGCCGAATCTGAAACTTGATGATATTCTTCAACAGTTAGATTTTGAACATCTGTAGGAATGTTTGAACCATCAGTAGATGAAGTGATTGAATTATAACGAATTTGACATCGATTCAATATAAATGATGTATTATTATTGTCATTAACATTACATATTCTTTGACGTTTAAAATTTGTAATTGTTGGTATCGTGACCAATCCTCTTCTTGCAGCTAACCCCAATCCGATGTTATTGTTTCTAATGAATATTCTGACCACACCCCTTGAGCTGTACATGGTTGTCTGTGATGGGTTATGAAGTATCAGAAATCCACAGGTTTTGATAAAAGAAAGAAAAACCATTTAAAACCCAAGATATAGGAATCCGAAATCTCAAATTTGAGATGGAAATCAATGTCCAGTCGCTTGTAATGTAATGGTCATGAGTTGATTCTTGTAAAAATGGAACGTTTCAATGTTAGTATTGATGTCAGAATATATATAATCTGGGTGTTTTACTATGTAAGTAAGAAGCTGGTTTTAGTTGTTTACTTCTCTATCTATGCTTAAGTTTGTTTAAACAGTATCCGCTAACTGCTGACCTTCCGTAACTCCACGAACAGAAGGCGTCTCCAACCTGGAAGTAAAATCTACCCAGAACCTTGAACTAGGTCTTAATTACTTGTCCCAAGTGGATTAAATACAATACCAACATATCCACAATTTAATCTCAACACTTCAGAGGACCCTTAAGTTTCATCTACTATATATTTAAACTTTACTTATCCAAGGCCGTTGCTCCTATATTTTGTTTTGAAGAAAAAATGTAACTTCTCTCAGATAAACTCTAAAGACAATATCATGGTACTCGGTTATTTGATTTTTTGTAACAAAAATACTTGCTCATCGATTGTTCTTAAAAGGATGTGATACTTTATCTTTCTTATCAGACCTTTTTTTTTACCATTCTTTTATTTTTTCCCAGTTTAAATTTTTATAATGGTTGTTTTGGTACTACTTAATGAAGTTTTTAATCAAGTTTAAAACTTTAAAAGAAAAGTGAAGTTGATGAGAATAGTCCAAACAAAATGGAATTTGATCTTGAGAATGGTAATCACTTATACTTTATATTCCAAACAGAGCAAGACAGCTCAACCATTTTTCAAAAAGTAACAGATCCAATTTTGTTCAACACAGGAGACAAGACAAGTTCAGATGGTTCAGAAATTTCAATAATAAGTAAGTTAAGTCCATTTTCAACTATTGGTTTTTCAATAAATTTTATAGACTCAGAATATATTTTGATTTAATTGACTAGAATATTTGATATATTGATAAATGGTACTCCAAACTCTTGGTATATTGTTATGCAAAATTATCAAGCAATTCCAACTTATGTTTGTTATAAGTTGGTTAGGAGACAGTACTTGGTTAATGATAAAATTTGTTCTTTTTGGGAGACACCAGTTGAAAAAACATCATAACGGTTTATTAAATGATAGTTCAAAATATGTAACAAAATACACTAAACCTTGACATCAATTCAAAACCGGAGATAATTAACCATGACTTTATAAAGGTTTAAGTTAAGTCAAAACTGTTTTTTGATAGAGTTTTATAGCATGTTAGATTTAGGTTAAATATATATAAATAAATATACAGCAAAACAAATAATGTATTCAATAATCTGGATGGAAATTTTTGAACTGCTATTCACAAATGAAATAAAAGAATTCTAATATGAATAACTCAAGAAATGCTCAAATAAATGATCAGATATTTCTTAATTAATTGTAGTTTTAGGTCGTCACAACTACATAATTAGTTCGATACACACATAAAATTATTATTGGAATCTTATTCTTTATTTTAATGAATATAATAGTTTTTTTTTGACAAATTAATCACACCTAGGAAATAACTTTATTTTACCTGGTTTTATGATTATGTGATAACATTCAATTCCTACACAATATAGATGAAGATAAATGAAAAACCAAAAACTGTTACCTGATGGGACTAGTTGTTGAAATGATGTACGTCATTTTATACATTTTTTTTAGTTTACGATCTTTCTGCTGTTTTTTATAGGTTATATATGTTTGCTTTTGTATAAAACCATTGGCATAACCCAATAATTTATATATCCATGGAGCAAATCGAAGTTTCCATGTTTCGGTTTTCCTGTTTTCTGTGAAGAAAAAGCCTCTTCCCACGAAAATAAAAGCAGAATTTTAAGGTTTATTTGATTGTTCTAGGCTTGTACACTTCTTTCGGTCATAGTCTATATAACACCACACACAGCCACAATGTCCACAAGAAGTGCACAGAAACCTAAACCACCATATGTCGTTCCTATCCAAAAGGAATACGTTTCGAAGTATGTACATAATAATCACCCTGATAATTTCCCAGAAAAAGATCCACTTGATCTCAGTACATTATCTGTTGACGAACTACGAGAATATAGAGTTAGATATTTGAATCCATCACATCAACTATCTCCAGATATCTTAACTTTCCAAGGATCTATGTTGCAAAATAATGTCTTAGGACAACGCACAGAATCTGTCGAAAGTAACGAACAAAGAAAAAATGAAAATAACCTTTATGATTATAGAACGGAAGATGACCTCTTGGTTAATGTTCAATCACATTTTGACAACCAACTTCAAGTGAAGGAAAGTGAAGTTATTATGGACTTCGTGTACAAAGTACGGAAAGAAGATGAAAAGTTCAGAATTCATTTTGACAGGTAACAGAAACCTTTTTTAAACTTTATACTATATAACGCAACTTTACAAAACTACTTAAAATATAACGACACCAGTTTTCATTTCCAGCTTCTTTCTGTTTTCAAGTATCATTTGTCTCTTTTTTTCATCAAAGGAGAGTCCATTGAATGGTCCATCTCCTGAAGCAGTAGAAAGATTCTCAACTTTTTCGATAGGCTGGTCATTGTGGGTGATATCTTCTTCTGCAACAACAACGCCGGCAAGGTATCTCTCCACCGTAGCCTGGACATTCCCTGTAAGTTGTAAATCTGCCCTGATCTGCCTTACACTTAACGTAGGAGCCACTGCCTGCACCGCATCAATCATCTCTGGCGTTACCACCACGGGCGTTCGACGTTGTGACCTTCTATCATTGTTGGCTGGGTCGTCCAGAAAAAAAAAGTTGATAAGCACAAGAAGCACCACTGCCCCCAACACCCATGTGATTGTTTGTGTGTCCATTATAAGTAACCGTTGCTAATGAGCACAGAACCCAGCTTGAACCACCAAAACAGAGAAACATCTAGTGACATCTTCGTTTCACTCCCTCACCAAGAAGAACAGCAATGTCTTTTTCACTTTTTTCCTCTTTTTCAGTTTTCACCTCTGGTTCTTTCTTCTTTGGGTTCATCACCATTTCCAGTTCTTCCACCTCAAACCCGCCCTCTATTTCTCCGACCAACTCGTTACTTAAAACGGCACATGAAATAAACCCGTCGTTGGAACTCACAAAAATCGATTTGCCGTCACTTGACCATGCAATATCCGTAATAACCGCATAATGTATGCTTGTAACAACCGCAACACAATTAAGTCTCTGTGTGTCATAAACCAAAATACTATCTTGTGTAGCTATTGCAAATAACATTCGGTAGCTTAAGTTGAAAACATTCATGTCACCCCCATTTTCAAGTAATTTGTATCTAGCTGGACTAAAACGGACAACAATTGCAGGTTTACGTAGCCCTGGTAAATGAACAACTGGTCCTTTGTTTAATCCAGCTCTTGTGTAAACATAAACTGTATTTTCAATCGTTCCATTATTATTGTCATCTCCTGTTTTATAAATACCACAGGTGGTGATTAATAACGATCCATCCGGCGAAAAGGTTAATCTTCTGAAAAATGATTGTAATGTCTCGTTGTGATATAAATAATTTGATTTAAAACTAACAATTTGTTCTTTATTAGCATGTAAATCCTTTCCCTTTTCATTTTCCGTTTCATCCTTTTCATCCTGCAGTTCTATTTGTTTTTCCCTTTGCTTCTTGTTTTCTTCAGTCCCACTCGATGATGGAGTTGGTGAAACAATCGACGATAAAGGTAAACCATGATGAAGATGATTTGGTGATGATGGCATAACTGCGGGTAATGGTAATGGTAATGGTGATGAGCATCTGTTAATGAGACTATGTGATGAGTTTGTACTTGAATTTGAATATGTACGCTTATGACGAGGTGCTTGTATTGGTGGTTCCATTAACGAATTTGTAGAATTAGTTACATTCGTCGAATGGCTCATAACTGTTGAACTGTTTGTACTATTGTTTGAAACTTCACACGCTTCAGTTTTCTCTAAGTTTTCACTTGTTAGTTGACTTAATTTAACTGTTGGAACTTCACCTTTGATACTTTTGAAAAATGTTGTTGGTCCAATATTTAATTCACCGTTTTCATCAATATTGACCTTGTAAACATGAACGCTTCGATCTGCACTTTGTGAACAAATAAATTCACCTCTTGGATCCCACGAAACTCCCTGGACATAATGACTATGTTCAGCAATTTGCTTAACCATTATTCCTGTTGATGTATTAAAAATTCTAATTATATTATCCATTAATCCACAGCAAATAAATTTAGAATCTGGCGACCAACATATGTCATAAATTTCACTCATGTTACTTGCAAAACATGCAACTTTCATTACCCAACTTTCTTTCAATTCATCATCATTTTCTTGCCCAAATTCTCGTATAATTTTATCATTTCTTTCCCAAATCATAATTGTACCATCATCTGATGCTGTTGCCAATAATGTACCCGCTGAATTAAATCTAACACAGTTAACAGCTTGTGTATGTTTCGTAATACTACTCAGATATTCGACTCCAACTATATCATCTTCTGTTACATTATATTTAACTTTCCAGATTCTAATGTTATTATCCCCACCACCAGTTACTAATCTCTGTGATTTTTCTCCTGGTCTATTAGGTTGTGTAGAAACTGAATAGATTGCTGATGCTCCCTCATGCCAATGCAATGTTAATGTTTTTGCACGTATATGCACAATTTTATCCTTTTCCGTATTACATTCTCTTGAATCCATTGTATAATTGTTTATGGTTATTATAATATTAGATGCTAGAGATCAATGCCAATCTACAGAAAAGTTATGCCTCAAATCGATATAAACGCATCAAAGTGAATTCAATCCTATCCACTTAAAGCGCTTCTCTTCTCGCTGAAATTAAAATAGGGTTTCAATGTATATCTGCATTGTTTGTTATTCGTTAAGGCAGCAAGAAAGAAATACATCCACTTAAAAATAACAAAAAATAATTAAAAATATTATAAACATTTCAATACACGTATACATATATGTATACCATTAAATAAACTAATTAAGTAACTAACAACAAACCTTTCCAACTTCATAAGTTGAAGAATTTCATAAATCTACTACCTCCTTTTTTACCTCCATTTTCTCCCTTTTTTCCGACAGATGCTTTAACAGGAGCCACACTATCTCTACTTTCTAATCCTGTTAACGCATCCTTAAATTCAGCATCATCATCGTTTTCAACTTCCGAATCATTCTCAATTTTACGAATACCCAATCCTGATGTTGGTGGGACATTTAAATTGCTGTTTCCCGTCTTTACATTACTGAAAACTTTACTTGAATTGGTGATCATAATACCATCAGAATTGTTATCTGTGTATCCAGACTCGCCTATCCAGCCATTTTGAGTGCCACTTGTATCCTGATTATTAGAATTTATATTTACGATTGTTGCTGGAGCAAAAGTTCCTTCTAGAAGTTCAGATGCCGGAATACCTGAATTTGCTGTTTTAACATTTGGCATAACTTCATCTTCTGGAATAGTATGAATTAAGTTAGATGTACCTGAGCTTCTCTGTGGAATCGAACCACTGAAAAGGGATTCTTGCACATTATGTGGTGTATACATATCATCCACATTGTTTTCAACAATCGGTGAATCAACTGATTCTTCAACCATCGGGTTGACCACTGGAACTTGCGATGAAATATCCTTTGGAATGGGCTTATTAGTTCCATCAGTTTGGGCATTAGAATTACCACCGATACCAAATAAGAATGATTTCTTTTTAGGTGAATCACTACCAAGTGACTTTGTTGAGATAGAGGTTTCTTGTGACACTAAAGATGCATTCTTTTTATGTTGTGGTTTATTTGTCAATGTTGACTTCCTTTTTAAGTTAAATAATTTAAATTTCAATTTACTTGGGGAAGAGGTAATTTCAGTTGATTGTTGGGTAACATTTTCAGTGTTCGCATCAGTAGCAGTAGGAACAGCAGTTGAAACGGATGTTGATGTTTGTGCATGTTGTTGTTGTTGTTGGATTTGTTTTTCAATTTGTGCATTCTGTTGTTGTTTCATAATAGTCAATTGTACACTTGGATCAACAGGCATTCTTTCGACGTCTCTTTCAACCTTTTTTGCCATCTTATTCATTAATCCCGATTCAGAAACGGCTTTCCTTTCTTGTTCCCATTGCTTCTTTTGTTGCTTTTGTTTACTCTTTAACATCTTTTTAAGATTATTTGACTCTTGTGATTCAATGTGTCTCGAATTCCTAAAACTACCATCTCGCAGTGAATGAACCTTGAATCCAACTCCTGCAGCATTTGACTGATATTGCATGCCTCTTTGTGAGGGTTCAGTTGAAATAGGTTTTCCAGCTAAAACAGGTGTTGCACTAACATTCGAATTTGTTAAAGTATTCAATTTGGTATTATCATCCACTTCTGGATCAACATAAGTTTGCTGAGGTAATTGATCAAAACGATCTCCATAAACTTTTTTCTCAGCAACTTTTAGTGCAATTGCATAAATCTGCTCAGGCGACAATTCTTCCTTCCTGTTAGCCTCAGCTGACTGTGTAACCATACTTCTTCTTTGATTATTGACGTTTGATGCTTTTGATTTATCGTTTGAAAATTGATTATAGTTACTATCTGAAAGTGGTGGACTAGCTAATGATTGAGAACTGTTTTTCAAAACTGATTTTGGTTTCTTTGGTTGTTTTCTTTCTGTTGACACGTAAGATTCAACATCTTGATATCCCGAAGAATGGTTATTTTGAGATATGACGCCAGTTGATGGTGGTGTCTGTAATTCATTTGTCCTGATTTCGGAACTTGGAATATTATCATAAATTGATTCAACAGCAATTATTTGGCTTTTACGATTTTGTGGCTTTGCATTTTTTTGCATAGTCATCAATTCTCTATAACTGTGATTGCCCGTTGAACCAGATTTATTATAAATGTCAACAATTGCAGGAGGAGCATTGCCATTATTTTCCTGAGTTTCAGCATAATTTTGTTCAGGGGAAACATCACTATTTGAGTGTAATGGCAGAGAAGTAGCAGAAAAAACAGCGGATGGCTTAAGTTTGCCAGTATTATCAAAAGGAGATTCCCCAACAATATCACGGTCCAGGCCAACAGGATTAACAATTGGTTCTTCCATATAATCTTCGTCGTAAGTTTCGGTCACTTCTTGAATTTCTGATAATCTTCTTTGGGCTCTTGTTTTAAAAGATTCTTCAGGCGATACGAGTTGAGGAGTAACATTAATTTTATCATCATAATCATCATCAATTATTTGATCAGTATCCACGTTCAAGCTATCATCAACATAACGAACATTATTATATTGTGGTGTGACTGGGGGTGTCTGTTCATTCAGTTCTTTGAGTGTAACACTTTTACTTGGTGATTGGTGAAGTCTAGCAATTTTAGCTTTATTTTCGGCGGCGAGAGCATCAGCTTGGTTCATAATCAGTTGTTGTTGTTGTTGTTGTTGTTGGTGTCTCTTAGTAATAATCCGTGGACTTTGTTGAGATTGTGGTTCTTTTTGATGAACATACTCGGCTTCATTTACAACTTCACTTTCCAGTTCAACATTAGAAGGAATTTGCTCTTCAAAATCGTCAGATTCAAAGTCAGAAAATCTAACTTCACTTCTCCGTTGTTGCGATTGTGCTACCTTTTTAGGGGTTTCTGGTTTGCCTGGATGATAATAACCATATTGTCTTTGAATATTGTGAATTGTCTGTTGGTTTTGCTTTTGTTGATAAATCGGTGAATGCTGTTGTTGATGATGTTTAAGAGCTGCAGCTGCTGCCATTGCAGCACCATTTTTATAGGGATCTGGAGAAGACGCTTGGTATTCTTGTTCCAGAGCATAATCCTCATCATAAACATTATTATCTTCATAAAAGTCATCATGATTTGCAATGTCATCATTTTCTGCCATAGCAGAAACCGTATGATCATGATCGAAATATTCTAAATCAGCCAATTCTTCCAATTCAACGTCTTCATCAATAGGTTGAGAAATCGAAGGCTGAATGATAGTTGTACGAACAATTTTAACATCACCTCTTTTTTCAATTGTTGTTGTCGTAATTGATTTTGTACGACCTTCATGATCTTTTTCCCTCGTAGTTTTAATGATCTTTGTAGTTGTATTATTTGATGTTAAAGAGTTAGATCTTGAATTAGCCCTTGAATTAGTTCTTGAATCGGACCTCAAGTTGGACCTCGTGTTGGGATGGATATTTCTTTGGTATTGTTGTTGACGTAAAGAGTTTGTTAAAGAGTTTGAACGTGAAGTAACTGATTGAGTTCTCTGGAGGTTTGGCTGTTTGGCTGCATTACTGGACAGTGACATTGTTCTTTGGTTTTGAATTCTTTGGTTTGTTGAGGTCATTGAATTTGAACGCATTGTCATTGACATTGAACGTGGTTGTGATTGAGATTGAGTGTGAGCATAATGATCATTTGGTCTAAATGAACGATTACTTAAAGACATAGTACGTTGATATTGAGGTTGATTGTCCCTTAATGTTCTAGTCGATTGTAAGCCCGATGCTGTAATATTGTTCATGTATCTTTGGTTGGTTGCACTGTTCAAATTCATAACCGAGGAGCTTGGGAGACCCTGATTATGATGGTAACCATCATTCTAAAATAAAAATATAAAAATAATCAAATGTTAGTATTATATTTAAATGGTACGGCAAAACGTATCTGATGATACCTATTGAGTTGAAACCTACTCTTCTAGAAGGTCCTTTTCCGAAGAAGTCCTTAAATCCCATAATAATTAATGATCAATTGAAGTTATAAAATGTAAAATAAAAAGAAAACAGCAATATTGTATGAAAACAAAAAAAAATATAAAATTAAATTGATAGTATTGATATCAAATTAATCAAGTAAACAAGCAGATAGTGGTATATAATGTGATCTCTGGGAGTGGAAAAAACTTGATTGGCAAAGTTGTAAGTAAATTGAGCACGGTACTAAAGGAATACGTTCAATTGTAGCTATAACGCCTTTGGATTGGAAGAAACTCTGCTTAAAGTGTTGTTTGATACCAGAAACAAACAGAAAAATACAGGGCAGGGAAGAAAAAAAAGTAGGAAAGCCGCATTTACAGAAACAGAAAAAACCTTGTGGTGCACGGATGGAGACCGCTATCTAACATGAACATTACGTTAATACAAAGATTATAACTATCATAACTATAAACATACATATTTCGTCATCTCCTCATCTAGTCATCATCAAGGTTGATGGCAGCGATGGAATAAGCAAGACCACTTCCTTTAGTACGACCATTAATAGTTGCTGTTTTTGCACTGTTTGGTCCCAAGGTTCCGGCAGTGCGAGTTTGGATCAAGTGGCTTAAACCATTTTCATTATTCAAACTTTTCAATTCTTGAATATTCAATTGACGTGCAGTTCTATAACTTCTCATGCTTCTACCACTGCGTAAGCTAGCATTATTGAATTGTGTATGCGGTGCACTGAGGACAAAATCTTCACTTGTATAACTTGTATCTAAATCAGAATTGTCTGTATTCATTAAATGTTCATCGTTTGAAGAGGTTTCTTGTGAAATTGTATTATAATTTTGTGAAATTTCTGGTTTAATATTACTCAATGGATTTTTATTTGGTAACGGTACGGATAAAACACTATTACTTGCTGACATTAATATGAAATTATTATGTGGTTTTGGCAATGCTTTTGAAATTGATGATGGCGCTTGGTCAATATTGATTTTTGACATCCATACTTGAATTTCTGGAATTTCATTCAGAATAGTAATTAGTTCATCAATTGTTAAAACATTGGAACTTGGTGTTGATAATGGCTGATATCCAATATATTCCGGCCATAACTTTTCATTTTGTGAATATGCAATTTTTGAATCTGCTAACATTGCTAATTTTTCACCACCACTCTGTATTGACGTTGATGATGACAGTCCTAAAATTAATAGTGATAATGAATACTTAAAATCCTTCGGATTCTCTAACCATAATTTTGAATATTTTAAATAATTCATCAAAAAATTTAGCTTGAAAGCCTTATTTAATGTTGAAATTGTTATTGATATTTGTGCCTTGGTTTCATTTCTAATGTCTTCATTTGATAACAGTTTATTAATTGCATCAAAGAATAGACATAAGTTGTTGTCATTATTATTAATAATTAATGATTCAAAATTTGGAATTGAATAATCTTCATCAACATTATCCCTATAAAATTCTTCAATTAAACTTAACCAAATAACTTGTAACTGTTGTGATATTTTAGGGAATTGTTCAAATTTGAATCTTAGATAGATATAATTAAAAATTGGGAGTTGAAATTTAGAAATTTTTAACACAATATCTGGTTTTTGCGAAACTAGTACAATATCTCTAATATTACCAATGATAATTTCGGTATAATGATAGAATTGTGATTCATTTAAATTATTCAAACTATTATTAACTTCATAATAATAATCTGTCAGAACTGACGCAATCATATCATTAATTTGATTATTATAATAAATTCTACCGGATAAGCTTTTGATTATATCAGAGTATGATTCTTTTAAAATGTGTGCTTCGTTATATAAAATCATTGATTGTTCAAATTCGATCAATTTATTCAAAATATCCAAAACTGGTAAACCAATAAATTGGACTAGGTTTGAATTTAACATATTTGAAGTAATTTTAATTAAATAATCTAATATATCAACTTTATTATTTTTAACATAGGTTTCAATTTCATTCGAAAAAATTATTAAAATTCTATGTCTCAACTCGATATGGGTCTTTTTACAACATATAATTATAATATTATTTGACCAACGTAGATCTTTACCATTTGAAATAATGAATTGTAAAATGCTTTTTGTTGATTCATCCAATTGTCTCTTTGAGCTAGTATCAAAAAATGATTTCAATGCAAAAGTTGCTAGCTCATCAATTGTTTTATCCTCAATTGATTGAATTTTGGCCGAAACTCCACTTGTAACTTTAACTAAGGACAAATCTGTCTGATTGTTAGACAACGTAGACAAAATTAGATTCAATGATTTATTAATTAAATTATTATTTTCAAATTGACTATAAGATGGATCAATATAATCAGCAATTGTGAAAGAAATATTCAAAGAGATCCTTAACCATTCATTTGAATTCAATTTTGAAAATGCAAAATTTAAGAAAGTTGAAATAACGTTTAAGAATTTTTTTAAAACTTCAATATCACTTGAAAATACTTGTTTTTGGATTTGCTGTAAGTTTTCACAATAAATAATGAAAACTTCACTTGCTAGTTGACACGTTGATAAATCACCCAGTTTAACGATATCACTCATAATGCTAACAACATATGGGGTCATAAAACCTAAATCTTCAGAACACTTAACGATTAATTCTTGTAATATATATAATGTAACCTTTAAATGACCAACTCTTTTATGAGATATATCAGATGATGTCTTTTTAAGTAAGAAATTGCCAACTTTCTCTAATTTTGTACGACGTGAAGATGCATAAAAAACCAAATAACTCAATTCTGCTTGATTTGGTTTTGTCTCTGCAATACTCAACTTGGTAGATGGATAACATTGTAGGATGATCTTTTGATGTTTTGGTTTAAATATTGATTGCATCGTGGAAAAAATGGCGTCTATTATAGGTCAAAAAGGGAAGCTTTGTTGAGGAATTGGGAAACAAGCAAGCTCTATTTTGTAAACTAAACTTATCTGTTCTCCAAGGATCTGATGATTCTGCTCAAACAGTAGCTTGTACAGCACTTGAATAGGTTAAAAAAAAGACAAATTCAGCAACCACTAACAGGTTATAACCAACTAAATAAGGGAGATGCTTTGAGGAGCGAATTCCCAATTGCAAGCTACATGTTTTTTTTTATTACCTATTTTTTTCGGATTTTATTAGTGATTAATTATTGACAAATACTTTTGCTTAAAAACATCATTCAAGCAACAAATAACCAACAATGGCTCCCGTATATGTTAAAGGCGGAATGTGGACCAATGTGGAAGATGAAATTCTCAAAGCAGCTATTGCCAAATATGGATTAAACCAATGGTCCAGAGTTTCTTCACTTTTAACAAGAAAGAATGCAAGACAATGTAAGCTCAGGTGGCAAGAATGGCTAGATCCACGTATTCGGAAATTGGATTGGGGTCCAGAAGAAGATCAACAATTGTTAAACTTGGCTAGATTACGACCAAATCAATGGAGTTCTATATCATTATTATTAAATAGAACCGCTAATCAATGTATTCAAAGATATCAAGAATTATTAACAGATCATAATATTTTAGCTAGCGCATCACAGGAAACCAGTAATAACTTGAATATTGATAGCCTGTTACTCCAAGGAAATATTGAATCACAACAAGGATATACAACATCGACCTTTAGTGGATTGAATTTAAATCCCGAATCAAAACCAGCAAGACCCGATTTGGAAGAAATGGATGAAGATGAACGTGAAATGATCAGTGAAGCAAAAGCTAGATTGGCGAATACTCAAGGTAAGAAAGCAAAGAGAAAGGCAAGGGAGAAGATTTTAGAAGAAAGTAAACGTGTTGCTGATCTATTACGTCGTAGAGAATTAAAACAAGTTGGTTTAAATGCACCATTAAAAATTAAGAAAAAATTCAAGGACCAGATGGATTATAGTGCAGATATTGCATTTGAACGGAGAGCAGAAAAGGGGAAGTTTGATACCGATGATGAAATAAAATTAAATAAAAGAATAAAAATGATGTTTGATAAAAATACTAAGGTTAAAGGCACCCTTAATCAAGAAGTTGAAGCACAGAAAAGAAAAGAAAAGAAAAGAAGAGAACAAAATAAGAGATTGGATCCAGGGAGTGAATTGAAAAGAGAGAGATTCGAGGATCATGATGACGATACTATCAAATATGCTGATGAGTTTTCAAAACGTAGAAAATTGACATTTGATAATATACCAGATGATAATATTGACATTGACACAATTATCGGACGCACAGTTCAAGATATAAAAGATAGTAATTCGGGAATCTCTCTTGTTTTTTCACGTAAGTATGGTGATGATGAAGACAACAATAAAGAGCTTCAACCGGAAATTAACAAAGAAAATTTAAAGGAACAACAAAAAATTGGGAAGCAAAAGAAGAAAGAACAATCTAAAAAAGTTCACAAGGTGTTAAAAAACCTGCCAGCTGCTCAGGATGATTTTGAAATTGATATTGATGGGTTAATGGATATTGAAAATAGTGCTATTAATAATAAGCCAAAAAAAGGTCATCTCATAATTGATAAAACTGAACAACGAAGAAATGAAAGAAAACTCTTTGGAGAATTAAGTACACAGTTACTTGACTTACAAACACCAGAAAGTATTAAGCGAGACTTGCCTCAAATCCATCATATTCCAAGCACATCACCGAATAGTGAGATTGATTCAGAAATGATAAAATTAATCCAAGGAAATTATAGAAGTAATATTAATAATATTGAAGATTTGGAAAAAACAATTTCTTTGTGGAAAGAAGTTAAAACCAAAATTGATGAAGAAGTTCAAAGTAATAAAGATAATAAGTATGACGAAGTATTTAGAGAATCCGAATCATGCAAATTAAATAATAATCAACTAATTAGGTTAATTAAACAATACACAGAATCAAGTAATGAAATTGAACAAAATATTAAAAATATCTTTAATCAACAAAAACACGAATATCAAATTACCAAGCTATCTAAAGAAATCGAATTAAAACAAAATGAGTTAGTCCGACTGGACAATGAAATCTGGGCATATCAAAGATTTGGAGAAATTGAGTTAGAATCCATTAAAGTACGTAAAGAAAGATTACAAAAGGAACTTGATTATGTTAATTTATTGATTGAAGAAAAAAAACATAATATTTTAGAGATTCTTAATTGAATTGTAAATGTTATTATGGTTCATTAAAAAAGTAAAAAAAAAAGTGTGTAACTTTATGTAAATAAGATACAAAATGTATACATGTACAGAATGTTAGCTGATTTATTCATCATCAGAAAGTAAAGCGTCAAAGGCATTGAATTTAGAAACTTGTGTAATTGCAATTGTATCTCTTGAATCTGCAACACCACTCTTACCACTTGAAATTTTGGAAGCATTGGTCTTAAATTTCAGAGTATGTTGTTTACCCTTCTTTTGGTTTGGAACTTCGAAACCGTCATCAACTGCGGCTTCATCATCATCAATTGCTTCATCAGCTGCAGCATTTTGTGGTGCATTCTTTGGAATAAAAGAAGTCCAACCATCTTCGTCAACAATTTCCTTTGGTTGTTTTGGCTTCCTGGTTAGCTTGTGACCAGTGAAGGACTTACGACGGTATGGATTTTGTTCATCAAGTTGTCTTAAGACTTCAGCAACGGTGGCAACAAGAGTGACAAAGGGAGTTAAATCAACGCCCTCTGGTAAACATGCACCAGATTCGTAAGAAAGGAGTTCTTCTTCAGTGTATGTGACGACCATTTGTCTAGGATGTCCTTGCAAAAGAGACGATATTTCTTTGCTTTGATTCAAATATACAGTTAGACGTCTTAATCTTTCTTTCGATTCATGTTAAAAAAGTGGAAAAACATTGGTGCCGGGTAATTTCCCAAAAGAGTAATTGGAAATTTTTTATTGCATGAATTTTTCAATTTTTCACTTTTTTAGATACTGTATTGTTATTTGTCTAAGAAGCAATGGCGAAATCACTTCTAAAAGTTCAACAAAAGATCCAAAAGAAAAAGTCCCCTCTTCATCCAAAGGGTAGAAAGGCACAACTTCTTGCTCGTGCTTCGCTTCGAGATGATAGAGTTAATAAGAAAAAACTTATACATTCAATGAAAAAAAGTGAAGATAATCAAATTCATGATTTTTTACAAGAATATATCAATTCAGAAGACCAAGTTGCAAAAGAGTCTTTTGAATTAGAAGAAATAAAATCACTAATCCAACAATTTATAGATAGAGATAACGATGAATTGGAAAAACTCAAATCTCAAAGAAGAATTGGTAGACCAGCATCAAAGAAACAAGATCTTTTAGAGTTTAGAATTAAACAAGAAAATCACTATTTTCAAACTGGTTGGAAAGTACCGGATTTAAGAGATGCTATAAATGTGAAAAAATTTAGAGCTTGGAATGGTGGTCATGGTGGTTTAACTTCAATTGATTTTTGTATTATTAAAAGGGATGGTACCTCTGAAGATGGTAAAGATTTAGATCAAGTAATGACATAATATTTTACATCTATAAACTTTTTATATATTTTAATAAACTTTTCTATTGTATCTAACTATCTAAAACATTGTGCTTAAACAAAATACACCAAATGCCAATATTGTACTTATACCACCTATTATCAAACTTCTTTTAATGTAAAGTTTCTTGTGTTGTTTTGGATCACGAACCATTATAATTTCACGTTCTTCTGAACCAACAGGTATCCAACTATTTTTTAAACACTTTTGAAACCTCGATTTGAAAGATATTGGATCTTTTAAATTATGCATTATTTGATAAATGTTTGATATGGTACCATCCCAATAAATTTTGTTCTCATTGGTTAAAATACTACTCTTTCCATCAACATAAATTTTCATGATTTCAAATTTTTCAATATCTTTTAATTCCAGACGGTTTTTGAAATTGTGTTGGAATTGCATTGTTAACTCAATTCCAAAATTTTCAATATCTAACAACGTACCAGGTATACAAACAGGTGTAAAAAAATTTAGATTTTCAAAACTTCTATGATATTTAGAAATGACATTTTTTGTTATTTCATAATTATTCTTTGCTTTAAATAAATCTTCGTCCATACTATCACTTGATCTCTTAGCGTTGTTCAAAAATGTTTCAAAATCTTTAACTTCATTATCAGGTATATTGACATCTAAAGATATTATAGTTGGTTGCGGTTTAAAGGTTGTCATACGTGGTAACACATGGGTTGCCCTAGTTTGATGAACTTTATTTAAATTTTTTAGGAATGAATTAAAATCAGCTTTGGAATGATCAATTAATTGATGCCTGGGCTTAGTATCCTCTACAAAATTATTTTTTGTTTCATTTGTAGATATTTCTTCACTTAATTCATCTTCAAATCCCCATGATTCTGTATTTTTATTTTCATCTATTTCAACACCATTAGATTTAACTATAAATTCCAGAATATTCCAATTCCGTTTAATAACTAGACTTAACTTGGTCTTATTTAATTTGGAATTTTTATTAGTTTCTTCATTTAATTTCCAACCTGCTTTTGCATACGCAGCCATTAACATTTTACGTTGAGCGGCCGTTAATGACTTGCTAGTTTTTGAATGATTATTGTTTGTTTTATAACCATTCATAAAATTATCGAATATTTTCAAAACTTCATCCTTTGTCTGAGTTTTAGTTATACCTTCATCGTTTAATTGACTAGTCAAATATTTTCCAAAATCATTTATTTCATTATGAAACTTAGATTCTAGAATCTCGTATCCTGGTGGTGGTTTCAAATGTGTTTTTTGCAATGTTGATTTAGTATCAGATTCTAATATTTCTCCAAACGTTTGTGGATTTTTAAATGTGGGGAGCCTCTGCAATATTCTTAGTGATTGTCTCATGATCTACCAGTGGATGAACCAATTAACCAATGAATAATGAGTGTACAGGTAGGAATAACAATTTGACGTAATAAAATTTAATCAGTTTCGCAACCATATCGGATTTTGCCTGATATGTAAATAATTTTTGTGATTTTAGAATTTACGGGATATCATTAAAATAAACAAAGAAATACAAATGAATACACATATAAATAGATATAATTAGATAAACAAAATGGATGAAAAAGGAATAAAGTATGATTTAATAAATAAGAATTGTTTAATGTGAATTTGATCAGCCATTAATTAGGAGAATAATACAATAAAAAACAGACAGCAAACACATTGAAATGTAGAAGTAAATAACCCTTATTCATAATACAGAATAAAACATTTGATGATGATGATATGATTAAAGTAGAAAAAAAAAAGATACAACTAGTACAAGGCTTAATCTTTATCTTTCTTTTTACCCAAACCTAAAAATCCACGTTTCTTCTTCTTTTCGGTCTTCTCTGGGGTTGGGATATAAGCTGGAGTAGGCGCTGGTGTTGCTTCAGGAACAGAAACTAAATTAGCTGTGCTTGACATTGCAGGTGGTAAACTACCTGAACTACCATTTGACAAGCCTTCGGAACTACCATTACCATTAACGTTTGGTTGTAAAAATGAATTGTCCAGACCAACTTGCGAAGCTGATTTTTGAAGATTTTGTGGTTTCTTGTAAATATTGTTACCCATGCCAGGGTTCATACCATTATTCATACCATTATTCATACCATTGTTCATTATATTATTTCTCAAATTTGGATTTGAAGGTTGAGGAGCCATTGAATGACGTGTTGGCATACCACCACGTGAAACACTAACTGGGTCATTACCGACTAAAGAATTTGTCAGGACTGCTGTACTCTTACGTGAACTTTTTCTTGATGTTGGTTTGAAGTGTCTGTTAGCATTGCCTGAATTTATACTGTTAAATGATGTATCAAAGTTTTGTATACTACCATTGTTATTATTCATGAATCCATTATTGTTACGTCCTGAGATATAAGAAATATCATCCCTTGCATTATATTGGTTCATTGGGGCTGGATAGTTACCATTACCATTTTGATAATATCCGTTACCATTTGGAGGATAACCATTACCATTTTGATGTTTATTGGATAAACGGTTTTGTTGTGGTGGTTGGTTTGGATGATAACTTCTACGAGATTGTTGTTGTTGCATTGGATATTGTTGTTGTTGATATTGTTGTGGTGAGTTAAAGATCTGTTGATTTGGTGGCAGACCTTGAGGTGGTAAACCGTGTGGTAAATTTTGTTGTGGTACAAAATTTGGTGATGCATTACCAGGCATTTGGTTATGAACAGGAAATCCAGGTTGTAAGTTTGACACATTTGAATTTTGATTTAAGCCACCATTTGGAGTTTTAGGTAAGTTAGGTTGGTATTGTTCTTGTTGGAATTCTCTGCTACCAGCGCCTGGTGGAGTTTTCTCAACTGTACCATATGAATTAACCATATCGGATAATTCTTCCATTTCAGGATCAATTTGAGGATCAGTTGATGAACGTTTAATTTGATACTGATCTTGAATTTTTTGAGGTGGCTTATCATAACCGGATCTTGGAGGTGTAACAGTTTGTAAAGCATTTTGTGCTCTTGATAATTCCCTTTCTTTAATTGCATTTTGTGTTGCAATTTCGTCTTGGCTTAATTTTAATTGGCGGATGTTTTCAGAATTTTTTCTTAACCAAAAGATTGATGATGAATTATTTAAAGTGGAAAAATTATTTGAGTTGTATTGAGACATAACAGCATATAAGAATTCCAAATAAGGGGTTTTGACTTGATAATCATCAGCAATTAAAATTGGTTGAAGTAACAACAAATCCAAATAAAGTTTGTTTTGATTGAAAAAGTCGTAATATAATTTCGGAGCTTCGGACGCATCAGGGCTTAGTTTAACTGAAGGATATAATTGAATCAAACGTTCTAACAGGGAGTCTTCATTATCGTAACTATTGAAAAGTTTACAACCCATTGTTTTAATGACAGTTATAATTTCAAAAATCAAACCAGAGATCAAAGGTTTTGCTAAAATTTGTTGTTGTAGATCACATGGGAAAGGTTTTTCAAAAATAATTGATAAAGGTTCAACAGTAATCTTTGGTAATGCAAATTTCCATTGATAAGATAAAAATTCCAAAGGAGTATTCAATTTATAGACGTCAAGATTTGAGTTTTCAAATAAATCAGCAATCTTGTTAATCAAACCAATTTCTTCAGCGGTATATTTATTTTCCCTACCACTTTTACCAACATATAATAATTCAGATTCCTTTTTGGATTTATGAACTAAATAGTTATTATTGCCAACTTCCCTGATATCGAAATCGGACATGATTGAAAGGATCGGAATTTCTTCGTCGATTTGCAAAGACATTTTAATGAAAGGTTCCAAATTAACAAAATTGGTCGATTCAACAAGAATAGTTGGAACATTATGATTATTTAATTGATTTTTAATAACAGCATTAAGGGACGAACAAACAGTTGAAAGTTCTTGTAAGGAGGTGGCAGATAGAATAATAAAGTCCAACGGATCAGTGTTGGTAGAATTAAAGGAAACATAATCGTCGATATTGACATAGACAGAGTTCGAGCTGTATCTTGAGTTACCAAATTGATCTGAGCTCCAGTTGTAGGTGATCGATGTTGGGTTTGAAATGGTGCTAGCTACTGAGGAGTCCGGAACTGCCGTTGATGCAATAGACGTCAGTTTGGCAGTTTTGGAAGCTTGCAGACGCCAGTTGTAGAAGGCGACGTTGGGATGGCTGCCCACGGAAAGAATGGAGTATACGGCCATGGTTCTGGATGAGCAGATGGACGCAGAGAGAAAGCTGGGCGGAGAACAGGAGAACGGTCCAGTGCAAAACCACAAAGAAGCTGCCAAACAAACAAACAAACAAACAAACAAACCATTACACAAAACAACAAATGGACTTGGAGATGGAAAACTGGCAGGTGCAAGCTGAAAAACGCAAAACGCAAAAACAAAGTGGAAAAACAGAAACTCGGTTTGCAACATGTTTTTTTTGCTCTGGGACTTCTCTAAATTTACTGCTGGCTGCTGTTGTCTGGAGCAGTGTTTGTTCTGGCCCGTCCCCCAGCAATGCCTCCGCAACCACCGTCCCACTTGTACAACACCACGCAGAAGCTGTTTCTGCTCACCGACTTTGCAGCCTCTCTTTTCTGGTTCTTCGTTCTCTGTCGGTTGATCATTTTGTATCCTCTCACCGGTGCCAAGTTTTTGCCTGGTGGAATTGCCGATTTCTACATCAATGTCTTGGCCGGAACAGTGTTGTTGGAATGTTTCAACTACGCTACGGTGTTTAGATTCATTCCGGGCACCCAAACCACCCAAAATGCCCTTGCTAAACCTCATTTCAATACACTGATGGCAGTGTCATTTGCAAGGTTGATCTTGGTGTTTGTGATCTTCAACTATCCAAAAATAGCACGTTCTGAAGCGTTCGCATTGTTGATTTTATCCCAGTCAGTTAAAGAATTCTTTCGTTGGTTCTATAACTTGCAAAAAGTCAGACTTTTCAATACTGTTCCGTGGTTTAATAAAATTTCACGGTCAATAACTTTTGCATTTGCTTCTCCAATTGAAACAGTTGTTTCCTTCTATCTAATTTTTCAATCTCTCGCATTTTCCCCATATAAGTCCGAGTTGTTGATCTATGATGATAAGATTAAACTTGGCTTGAAGTTATTGCTCGTGATCTATTTCCCTTGTTTTTATTTAATTTACAAGAGAACGTTAACAAAATATTTCTTTTCTATTACATCAAACACAAGCTATTCATCCAAAAAGAGAGAATAATAGTTTATGTATAAATATCCCATTTCACTTTTTTAATTACATAGCTAAAATCAAAATAAACTAAAATATATAAAATCCGTTTTGTTGTGATGCAATGGGCATCGAGTAGAAACCGCCTAACTTTTTGTTGACAAATTGGAATCAAACATTCCAGTCTTCATCTCAATGTACTGCAATCTAGTATATGATTGCACCCCATTAATAATTACCTATGTTTTTTCCTTGTATCTATCGTTTATTTGTATCATCTTTTGTTCGAATCTCACAATTTCATAAAATTTCTGTCATGTCTTTTTTTTTAGACTTTGTATTGTTTTTGTGATACATCACAATATTACCTGTAACAGTGTGCATCCACCACATTAAGAAACTACTATAAAACCCTCCTGTTACTGTTTCGCATTTGCTTCATCCATTTTTACATAGAACAGGCCTCTCCCAAACAAGAATGGATAATGTATTTGATAAAACACAACGAAGGAAATCACTAATACTTACACCAGGATTCACTCAATCACGGAGATCATCACCACAGACAACACCAACACCGTCACCCAACAGGATTAGAATCGTAAGTTCCAATGTATCACCTATTTCTCCATCCAAATTACCAGTTAAAAATTATCGAAAAAGAACCGTGTCTAATGTATCAACATTGTCATTAGATGATCATTTGACCAAATTTCAATCATTTTTAAACGCTGATATACAAAATGAACAGTTGTTAATTTCTGAGACCAATTGTGAAATCGAATCTTTTATCGAAAAACAATATGAATATTCATCAGTCATAAATGATTTGGAGAGGAAAAAGCAAAAGGTACTTGATTTGATTGACGAATATCGTATTGGATACCCATTGAAATTAAACTTATTTAATTCAAGGAAAAGAGAAGTTGAAAATGAAATTAAAAAATATGAAACTGTTCTAGAACAACAAAAAGTAGAAGAACAAAAGAAATTCGATTTTAAAATCGAATGCATTAGAAAAGAGTTCAATGAAGTTGAAAAGTCAGCTCAATTTGATGATGATGAAAAAAACGAGGCAAGGACTTCCAAAATTCAACAGTTAAATGATGAAAAGGATCAATTATTAAAGGAAATTGAAGTTGCAAAGGCAAATATGGATGGTGAGTTGGAAAAATTCAAAGAGTCATTGGATTATAAAAAAGCTGATGCAACAAAGGAAATTCAAGATTCCAAAAATAAGGTACAATCTGAGTATATGGAAAAAGAACATGAATTTCAGTTATTAAACGAAAAATACAAACTTTTAAAAAGTCGTAATGATTCAAAATTAGAGGAAATATCACAAATTGGAAAACAAATTACTGATAAAGAATCAGAATTATCAAAAACCAAATTTAAAATTCAAGATATTGAAAATCTAATCATTCACCTCAAATCAGATTTACAAACGACAACCAATTTGTGTAATGATTTTGAAAATAACGAGTATAAACAAGCAAAGGATAATTGGGTTTTAACAAATTCACTATTAAGTCTAGAAAAATATAAAAGATTAAAAATCGAAATTCAAATACGTGAATTATCTGGTATACCAAACGTAATTATATTAGATTATGGAAACAATGAAATATTTAAATCCTCCAACCTTATAGAATTTTTCAAACCTGTGAATTATGATTGGAAAATTGAAGTCTTAACATCATTGGAGGCTTCATTGGATGGGGTATCATCGTGTTTGTTAAGATGTAGTGAAAACATTGAAGATTCCAATATTATTAATGATATAGAAAACCATTTGAATAAGACAATTCAACAGAATGATAGATTTCAATCATTTCAAATATCGATAACCGGATTAAATTCAATAGCTGAAATTAATAAAATCATGAAAGATAAAATAACATTGCCGGATTCTATATCTGCGATTTATATAAATATGTTGAATAAAGTTTCAAAAACGTCAAGAAATTCTATTATCTTGATATTGAATGTGTCAAATGTTGATACGTTGAACCAAACAACTGAAATCCTAAACAATCTACAAACATTTACGATAGTTGAAAATGTTTCTGAATTGTGGTTGGAACCAATTTCCAACTTGATAACTATAAAACCGGTAAGGTCGAGACCAGCATATGCATTTTTAAATGGTTAATAATGTATTCCAGGTTTGTGTGTAACAGACTGTATATTTTTATAGAATCTAAGTTTTCCAAGTTTTTTCCTCTTTCTTCTCTATATATCTTATCGAGATTTCAACGACATGAATTTTTTGACATCAATTCCTTAATTTGATCTTAGAAGGGACCACGTTTGTTTCAATATCCGATGACCAGTGGACTTCGCAATAGATTCCAACCATCACAACTTATACATGATCCAGAATCAGATACAGTAACCATTCCACGAACTGAATATAAACGATTGAAATCAGTAGAAAATAAAATGGAAAAATTACAATTAATTATAATTTGGACTTTATTTGTCATTTTTTTAATAATAATTTATTTTTCAATATCTAATAGTATCCGGTACAATGAAAAGCTAGGAATAAAGCTAGATTCATATTATGAAAACGAGTTATCTCGTGTGAAGGCTGAAGCTAAACATCCTCTGACTGAAAATGAAAATTTTGGTAAAATACGAAATAATAAAAGACCAGGTAGAATTTATCATCGTGGCGGTAATTATGGTGGTAGAAGTTAAAATTAATGTTGTTATAATAATATGCATAACATATAATATTTTAAAATTTATAAAAATTTATAGAATTTTGTGTTTGGTTTGCTAAAAATTTGCTCAAATTTTGTCAAACAATTAACAAAAGTTATCCTTTTTTAGATTTGCTTGGTGAATGTTTGATGGTAGTTATTTTGAATTAAATAACTACCTATTCTATCGCCGAAAAATTCAACAACTGAATCTTGATTATATTCAGATAACTTTTTAGCAAAGACACATAGGTCATAAGCAACTGATTCAGGAACGATACTATCTTTTTTATAATCAGGATGCTTTAGAATTAAGTTTCTGATAAATGTTGCCGTGGTTAAAATTGATCCATCTGCTCTACCTGAGACTAAATCAAAATAAACATTCAATTTTTCAAGTTCCAAATCGTTTGCATTCTTAAACTCAATTGAAACATATTCTTTGACAATTAGAACTAGACCTTTAAATGATTCAGAACCATTAAAGATTTCACACAGTGATAGTTCTTCAATGATTGCATCATTTGGATCATTTATATTTGTTCTAATATAAAATTTGTCATTATGAATTGCATCTCTATGATGAGCTCTCTTCATATTTTCTTCAATCAATGAAATATTAATATAATTATTAAATTTAAAATATAAGATTGCTCGACTTAATAAGATTGAAAACACAGAATATGCTGCATTTTCAAAATCTGTTAAGGAGATTTCCATTGGTCTTAATTCAACTCTCCAACCTGGTTTACCTGAATTTGGAGTTGAATCTTGTGATGGGACTTTAAATCTTAAAGTTTGCCAATTTGTTGATTGAATATTTTCAAAATGATCCATTGATTCATTATTATCTTGATCAATTCTTTCACTAAATAAAACCAGAGGATCACGAATAAACAAATGTGCAAAATGATTTGCTAAATCAAAATCAAACCCACTTTCTTTCAAAGTTTTCAAAACATTTTCATTGATTGGTGGATTCAAGTCATTATAGGAAGGTTTAAAATATTCAGAACCACCTAAATACTGATCAATTGAATCATATCTTGATTTTGGGATTCTTTGCATTTTTGATTGAACAGTTAGATCTGCATATCCACCATATAATGGATGATCCTTTAATTCAACTTCACTTCTTTCAAATGGTGTTCTGTCATCAACAGCACCTGAAATAACATTCCATCTGACATCTTGATCTGCTAAATGACCTCTAAAAACTGGTGCGGCTGCAGTAACTGCTAACATGAATGGAGCGATATTAACTAAGGAATCAAATAAGTATCTAGCTTCATTTATGTTTTTAGCTTGCATTGTAACTTGTAAACATGATGATCCCATACCAAAACCCATTGAATCCATATAAATATGGCCTAATTTTGCAGCTGGATTTGGAGATTCTAAATGAGGTTCAGAGTCTGAATATGGGAATAAATCACGTTTTGGAATTGAAGGATCAATCTCATCCATTGAACGTGTATTAACATCTTTAAACAATGGGATATTAATTGCAACCTTTTGACCACGACGACGACGAATGTTTGCAGTTAAGGTTGGAAATCTGACGTGTTTATTTATTATTTCATCAGGAAGAAAAAGAGATTTTGAAGCTGGACCATTTACTGGAGTTGGTGGATCACAAAAATCTTTAACACCCATTAATGGGAAAGCTGTTAAAGTCAGTGGATAAACATTTGGATTCTTGATTTCCTCTAATGCTAATTGACGTCTTCTGTGCATACTGGTTTCAACTTTGAAATAATCTTCTAATTTTGTTCCGTCATATGGATTCAGTGGAGTTGCTTCAAGCATAAAACGCCCATATTCAGGATGAAATAAAACATCATTCTGTTTTGATTTTTCATAATTCATACCTTCTTCAGACAAATTATCTAAAACATAATCATGGTCAATTGATAGTTTAAGAGATTTTTCATTTTCATTCAAACTAACCATCATATATTCAACCTCATCACCCCAGTAGAAGTGATCATTATCCCTGTTTTCTGAAATTTTGTGTGCATTAATCAGCTGGATAATACCATGTTCTCTGACGTGGTCAGCATGTTTTTTAGATTCATTCCAATGAAGTGGAGTTCCTAATGATAATAAACCCATTTGATGATGTTGTGTCCTCTGTGTAATATACTTACTTAATTTCGTCGACTATTGCCCAAGTAATTACTAATCAAAGAACGTGAAATTTGAGATTAGTTTTTTTTGGAATGAATGGAGAGTGCCTGATTTATAAATGACCACAAGATAATGTATCTATAGCTGATAAATGCTTCAGCCGGCAAGAGATGGGTAAATATACGGGAGGAAAACTGTGAAGAAGAAATTATGGCAAATATGGACTGTCAATTTATTGCTTTTGATTTTGGCAAAAACGGAAAAACTGCAAAACGATAAAACTCGATAGAAAAAAGCTAATTTTTGCCCTATAATAATTAGTGTGTTACTTGTAAGCAGTTCCTGCGGGTTTTTGATTTCCACCGTACAAAACACAGTTGTGTGTTCTACATGCATCTACACCATAGCTTTTCTACTTTCTAGATACACCGTCTGTGCTACAAGGCCCCCACCCCCCAGATGTCTCCCAACAGACGTCAAAACAGAGTCGACACAGTCGTTCGCACCAAATTTCCCAATTCATATGTGGTTTGCGAGCTTCTCTCATGAGAGACCACCTGTTTCTCTACTGAAAGGCTTCCTTTGCCCCTTCAACTCAGTTTCCACAACGGTGGTGGACACTATACACAATACTAACGGGGTCACTTAGTCGTACTCCTTCCGCTTTTTTTAAACCACCAGTTTCCCTTATTTTCTGTTGATTTCCATGAATCTCAAGAGAGGAAATTGGACAGGCTATTCTCTCAGTTGACGCAACGGCACGTGACTGCACGGGTTTTTGCAGAGTCACTGTTCTTCATGGGTGTTTTTTGTAATAGTCCATTGTAGTTTTGGATACAGCACTTGTATACTACACTTCAGCCTCAGTTTTACCCTCTAATGATGGTCGTATCTAGCCTTGTATCCCATTTCGACCAGGCTAATTGGGCTGATTACCTGTTTGGGCAATGGACAAAGTTTCAACATGAATTTTTGAAAAATAAAGAATTAGAAAATTAAAAAATAAAAATTGAAAATTGGAAAATCAAAAAAAAAAGTTTCTGTACAATAAATATCTTAAAAACTCTTTATTTAGAAAGGGAAATCATCCTTAATATCAATCCTTTCTATAAAATTATGACATCAACTGATTCCTTCAATTTAGTCATACCTGGTGATAACATCACCTTAAACGATACAACTACAGATTTTACACTGGGACCGAATGTTTCATTAACTGATAACTCAACCATCATTCCAACAACATCAGGATTATTTGTCTCAACTCCATCGAAAAATACAATTTTAAACTACGTTGAATCTGCTTGTGGAAGGTATATTCCACAGGTCGGAGATCTTGTGATTGGAACTGTTGTTGGACAGTTTGGGGACTATTATCGTATATCGTTAAATGAGACAAGTTCGGTTGTAATATTAAATATATTTTCGTTTCCAAACGCATCCAAAAAGAATAGACCACGTTTACAAACAAGAGACCTCATCTATGCAAGAGTTTCAAATGCTGAAAAATCAGTTGATGTTGAATTATCTTGTATTGATCCAACAACTGGTAAGGATGGTGGTTTTGGTGTGCTTGAAGGTGGTTACTGCTTTAATATCTCAACTGCTTATGCTAGATTTTTATTATTTACACCAAATGCACCCGTGCTGAATAAAATGGTTGAAAAATTACAATTTGAAATTGCGATTGGTGTCAATGGTAAAGTTTGGGTGAAATCTGATAGTTCAAAATCTACAATGTTGTGTGTTTATATTATATCTGAAAGTCAGAACTGGAAACAAAGTGAAATCAACGCAAATTTTGATTCTTTGATTAAAAAATTTAAAAAATTATAAATTTATATACTATACAATGTACCTATAACTACATAACTTCCGTTTAACCCTATATATTTTGCAATCCACCTAAATTTAATTTTGAAGGTTTTTTACCTAGTAATCTAAAACTAAAATAATGTTCCGAATCAAATGTTTCATTATCAACTGGTGTCATAAGATTTTCATCTTTATTCAATATCTTATCAGATTTATGATCATATTTGCTTTCATCTGATTCTTCAAGATTATCATAAATTTTAATATTGGGTATTTCCATTTTATCCTTGTAGCTGTTCATATTATGATTCATTAAACGTGTCTGTTTCATATATTTATCAATATCTCCCGAATCGATAAATGGGTCAGCCAACTGTGTATATTCATGAACTAATGAATGGAGTTTACTTTTTCTAGGTGATTCGATTTCTTCAAAAGTTAAATCATATGAATTTATTGAATTAATAAAACTATTATCAGACTCTTTATTTTCAGTTCCATAATTAGCAATATGTTTATTGAGCCCTAAAATTGGTATGTTTGAGCACATGTTAACCAAATTATTATAGAATTCAACTGTATCATCTGTGATTTTTGGTACAACAATACCATGACGTTCAGCCAACTGGAATAATAAACCATCTTCTCGGACTTTATTCTCAAGAACAACTAACGAATCTTCACATATACTTGATGTTGATGCTGCCACTTTTTCAATTGATAGACATGATTCAGTCTCTTTGTTATGGTTTTCGACTCCCCTTTCATATTCTTCGATTATGTCATCATCATTATACGTGATAACTGGTAATGTTGGATGTAATTTTGGAAATTGCTCTAAAACATCACTGTTTTCAAAAAATTTATTCTCTATAATAGTTGCCGACTTTTGAATTATTTCTAACTGTGATAAACTTAACAATAATGATTTATATTGTTCTCTATGTTTTACACATTCTTCATCATCTTCAGTATTGCATTGCATTAATTTAACAAAATCTTGTGATATTAAATTGTCTTCCTGTTTATCATCCTCAATAATGGCATTTTCATTATTTTCTTCTGAATAGATAATCTTCAATTCTCTATGTGGCTTCCTTGATTTAAATGGAGAAAAATAATTATTTTCTTCATTTTCTGGATCAAATGTTCTAGGTGATGGTCCACGTAATCTTTCACTAAAGCTATTAAATCTTTTATGTTTTGGGATATCTGAAGATTTCAATTCATCCTTATTTTTAAATAATGAAAATATTCCAAATGATTGTGAGGTCTGATCCGGATTTGCAATAATACTTTTCGGATCTAAATTTGATGGTAAATATGATGATGATGAAATCATATTAAATTCAAAAAGCTTATTTAATGATACATAATTTCTTGATCCATATTTAATATTCCAATAATTTTCAAAACAACCAATGTATGGGTCAATCTTAACTAATAATAATCCACGTTCTTGTAATTCTAGAATAAATTTATTTTGAATTGAAGACTCCCATAATTTAACATAATTTTCTTTCCTATTAATTAAATTACAGTCATTAAACCAATGAGTATAGGATCGCATACCATTCAATTCAGAATTATTTTTCCTATTATGTAAATAATAATCAGTATTTAATTCCCACAACATTGGTTGATCAGGCAAATAGACAAAATTACCTAAAAATAAATTGATTGCTTCTTGTCTCTGTGCGTCAACAAATGAATTACTATAAAATCTCTTAACAGATTCAATAATATCTCTCGAATGTGATGACCATTGATTGATTTTACGATATGTCTGTAACGTATTAACAAGATGTGAACCACCATATTGCAATGCAATGGTGTCACCGTGATCATGAAACATTTCAGTCAAGACATTCGTAATGTCACTATCATATTCTAAATACTTTTCTTTTATAAAACCTAGAGCATGAAGTTGATGACCCAAAGCTCTTTTACCAATAACAAATTGTGCCGTATTCGTTCTATCTAAGCAATCAACACAATTTGTTCTGCAGATTCCCTGTTGTAATTGAGTATCATAAATTGTTTTTCCATTATGGAAAAATCCGGTTTTGGTTAAAGTATCTTCAGAATAATTTTCTAACCATTTAATAACATCTTGACTTCTTGATTTTGCAGCTCTTGACATATCCCAAGCCGTATAGTCTAAGATTTTACCATTTGGCAGAAATTGATTTAAATATGAAATACAATCATTGAATGCATGTAATAACTTGGTTTCTCTTGAAATTTTCTCTCTTTGTTTGATTAAATTCAAAACTTGAATTGGTGCACCATATCTTTTGAATAAGTTATCAAAATGAATTGCAGCCTTTGAATAAAATGGATCAACTGCATTAATATCAATTGGAGGTTTAGTCATTCTTAAATTTGGTGCGGTTTCTTGTGACCAAGATAAAGGAATTGATCCACGATGTTGAACAAATGATGTATATCTGGGATTATTATAAAATCCAGCAGCTGGATCATGAAATGATGAAGTCAGCATATCACAAACAATTTGTTCTGTTTCAACTTCATTTGCAACATCGCCATCATCATTAACACCACGTTTGAAGAATCTTGCACCAGCAAACCTGTGTGACCTTCTTGCAATTAAAGTAATATAAAATTGCATTTGAAAAACTGAATTTTTGACTTGATCAACGAATCCATGAATTATTGGTTGAAACCAATCATAAACCTTATCGAAAGTTTGAAATATTGGTTCTAATAATGTACCGTTCCACATAAATCTTTCATTGAACTCAAAAACATACGAAAGTTCAGTATTACCATTTAAATTCAAGGATTGCATTTTGTTCCTCATCATATTAACTTGTAACGTATTTGTAAGGTCATAACTATAACTGTAATAAAAAGTTTTATTCAGGTCAATATTTAGAAATGTCTGAACGTATCTTGCCTCAATTGAATTTTTTTCTATGACTTTTGAACTATTTGTAACTGGAATTAACTCAGTTTCGTCAATATGGTATATTTCATGAGATCCTAAAACTGCAACTTGCTTACGTTTTGTAACAACTAACAAATAGTAATATTTTGTAAATTTAATGAAGCCAAGTAACCCGACTGCTGTAATTTTTTTTGTTAAACCACCTTCACTGGAATCTTCTATACCATTTAAAACTTCCATAATTTCATTTCTTGTAAAAAAAACGTTATCTTCCATAACAGTCAATTTATCACTATTGACTAAATCAATTTCTAAGATTCTAAAAACTGTTTCTCTCGCATTACTCCCAACAATGTACATCCTTTGAGTTGTAACATAGACGGTATATTTGGTTAGTATAAACTTTCTTGGTTTTGGTATAATAGGATTTAGATCGGGGGTATCAATTGGCGATGAATGCAAACGTGAGTCTGTGTCCGTGGTAGATACAGGTTCAGTTCCATTCTCACTCATTGCATCTGGTGGGTCCGATTTCAATATACCCATGGTGTGTATTGATAATTGATAACTTAAGAGTTAACTAATAAAAAAAGATACAACTAGTCGCCAAATTTAGATTGTTTTTTTCTAACAGATTTCAGAGTTGTCATAGAAATCGTTCCAAAAGTATGGAACAATTACTTTAGGTTTACAATATGTTATAAGTCTACTTGATTGTTGATTATTTATGTGTCTACAATAACAATTGATTCATTTCGAAATGTTCATTTGAATCTGTGTTGATTAGCTGTTATCTAATCAAAAGCAAATCCACTATAAGATATTTCAAAATTATATATTTTTAGCCTCTACATTTAGAAACCTTCATTAGAATATATATATAGGCCTATACCCGCCAATTCAGATGTTATCAAACCACAGAGCCACCTATATAAACTACAAACAAGACAAACAAATAAATAAACTGAGTCAATCACAGTGCATGAAAATTGAAAATTTCAATCTTGTTAATTTTTCACTTACCCAATCCGGTTAATAAAATATTTTCCACCATGTAGAGTTTCTTTTTCCATTGGTCACTTTACTTATTTCTTCAAAAGCAACACCTGTTAAACATGGACATTTATTCTTCGGTGACCCAGAAACAGCTGGAAAAGAAAAAACAGCCTAAAAAAGATGGTAAGGGTAAAAATGATCATAAGACCAAGAAAATTGTTCATGATTTATTCGTCCAAGGGACAAATGATTCGTCAATTGTTTCAAAAAGATCGGTTGAAATATTATATTCTGACAAAGTGGAAGAGGATGCAAAACATTTTTTTCAATATTTTGTTAAAAAATCACCACGTCGTTCACCTGTCATTAATAGGGGTTACTGGATTAGAATGAAATCGATTAGAATGGCCATCGAAAAAATTATTAGCCAACAGCCAAAAGGTCAAAGAGTCAATGTAGTTAACTTAGGATGTGGTTATGATCCACTACCGTTTCAATTATTAGATGATGATAAGTTAAATTATGTTGATTTACATTGTATTGATGTTGATTTTCCCGAACTTATTGGATATAAATCACAAATGATCAGGATGGCTCCTGAATTAATGGAATTAATTGGTGAAGAGTTACCTAATATTGCAGATGTTCCGGGTATTGAAATGCGTACGAAACATTATTCAATGATGGGCTGTGATTTGACGAACCGTGATTTATATTGTAAGCAATTGGATTCGTTTATGGCAAATGATTCATCAACTACAAATATTTTTATTGCAGAAGTTTCACTAGCTTACATGACACCTGAAACTGCAAATCCAATCATTAAAACATCAAGTGAATTTTCAAATTCACATTTTCTCATCCTTGAACAATTAATGCCATCTGGTGAACACCATCCTTTCTCAAAACGTATGATTAACCACTTCAAGAAAATGGAAGCTCCATTACAATGTGTTCATACATATCCAACAATAGATGACCAAATTAAAAGATTTCAATCGTTAGGTTATGAATATGTTAATGCACGAAATTTATTAGACTGTTGGGATTTGGTTGATAACGAAATAAAAGAAAAAGTTGAAAAAGTTGAAGCATTTGATGAATGGGAAGAGTTTATTTTCTTTGGACACCATTACATCAATTTACATGCAACAAATCAAAAAAATGTTCAAATTTATCCATCACAATATTGCCAATTATATTCAAAATTAAACAAATTGATCAACCATGATTATACCTTTGAAGTTCAACACTTAGAAAATGATTCTATTCAAAGAAAATTTCATTCTTGTTTAAATTTCGATGATGCATTATTTTTAACATCTGGTACAAATCACTCAAGATTATCAGATACAATATCATTAAATTCCAATTCAAAACTAGAAATAATAAAACCAGAAACTTTCAAACCAAGGGTTGCTGCAGATACAGTAACTCTGAATAACTCAGTATACCTGATAGGTGGTCGCAGAATGCCAGGCTTGGGTATAAATGAATTTTGGGAACTTAAGCAAAACTCAGCTTCAGAATATGAATGGATACAGAAAGTTCCATTGCTGAAAGGACGTGTCAAGCATACTTCAATTAAATTTGACAAAGGTATTCTTGTATATGGTGGTTCTGAAGGTGAAGGATTCGCATACTATTTCATTGATGATAACAAATGGATCGACCTAATATCCGACGATAATATTCTAGGATTTGAAAGTTCAAAATTAATAGCTACAACTAATGGGTTATTTTTGGTTGGTGGTAAAATACCTAACAATGGGTTTGAATTTAATTCGAAATTATATAAGGTTACCGTTGATTTGGCATCACTAAGTGTTAAGCTTAGTGAAATTTTGGAACATCACTGTTTGGCAAGATATGGATTCAATGCAATTGTCAATAATGATAAAATATTAATTGTCGGGGGTGTTGGAAAAAAGTTATACGAACAGCATGACACTGTAATTGAAATCGATACCACTTCAAACAGTGTGAATGGTATTAAAATTGACGATCTAACATGGTCTAAAAGTCCCGTATTTATTGGATCAGGCCTGTCAATCGATCCATCAAATTTACAATTTTGGTTGGTTTGTGGTGGTGCCGTTTGTTATGGATTTGGATCTGTTTGGAATGATGTTGTAAACATTAAAATCGGGTCTGAGGTAAGTGCCAAAAAACTGATTATCTAATTTTTACTTTTTTTTAATTCATTAAATTGTAAGGAATCCTTTCATGGACAATATATAATATTCTATATATGATTAACTATATATCTAAAGTAAGGAAAATGTGCTGAGTGTAAACCTCCCAATATAAATATAAGCGTAGAAAATAGTTGAAAAATGTGAATAATAATAATAATAATAATAATAATAATAATTATGGTAATAATAAAGATGTGATTGCTAAAATAAGAACTAGCTTTGTGAAATATTCATTCTATGAACATAATAAAGACTCTGAATTGAATTAAAATAATTATTTATCGGAAGCGTCATAATCCAAAACACAACCCTTTGAAGCATCAGAAACTAATTTACTGTATTTGAATAATGTACCTCTCTTGTATTTTAATTCAGGTTTCTTCCAAGACTTCTTTCTTTCTGCTAATTCTTCTGGAGAAACAAGCACATCAATAATGTTGTTGTCTGCATCAATGACAATGTCATCACCATCCTTGACTAAACCAATTGGACCACCTTCATAAGCTTCTGGAACAATATGGCCAATTAAGAAACCGTGAGAACCACCAGAGAATCTACCATCAGTCAATAAAGCACAATCCTTACCTAAACCGTAACCCATTAAAGCAGATGAAGGCTTTAACATTTCTGGCATACCCGGACCACCCTTTGGACCTTGATATCTGATGATGACAACGGTCTTTTCACCCTTCTTAATATCACCGTTTTCTAAAGCTTTAATAAAGTCAGCTTCTTCGTCATAACATTTTGCTTTACCTTCGAATCTGGTCCCTTCTTTACCAGTAATTTTAGCAACAGAACCTTCAGGAGCTAAAGAACCCTTTAAGATTTGTAAATGACCAGTCTTCTTGATTGGGTTTGAAATAGGTCTCATAATATCTTGAGATTCTGGGAAACCTGGTAAATCATCTAAGTTTTGTTTCATAGTTCTACCGGTAACAGTTAAAGTGGAACCATCTAAGAGACCTTCCTTTAATAAGAACTTCATAACAGCTGGAGTACCACCAACCTTGACTAAATCTGCCATAACGTGTTTACCAGAAGGCTTGAAATCACCTAATAATGGAGTATCATCAGAGATTCTTTGGAAATCATCAATTGTTAATTTGATGTTTGCAGTATGAGCAATTGCAATTAAATGTAAAACGGCATTAGTTGAACCACCACAAGCAATTGTGTACCTAATTGCATTTTCAAATGCAGTTTTGGTTAAAATATCTCTTGGTCTAATATCCATTTCGATTAAGTGCTTAATTGCTGAACCAATACTTGCACATTCATCCTTCTTTAATTGGGAAGTTGCAGGAGAAGAAGAAGAGAAAGGTAATGACATACCTAAAACTTCAGAAGCAGAAGCTAAAGTGTTTGCGGTATACATACCACCACATGCACCAGGACCTGGACATGCATGTCTGATAATATCCGCTCTTTGAGTTTCATTAATTTCTTCTGATAAGTATTGACCATAGGATTGGAAAGCAGAAACAACATCTAATTGTTTTGGAACGCCAGAACAGGTACCAGAACCTGGTAAGATGGTACCACCATAAACCATAATGGAAGGTCTGTTGTGTCTTGCAAATGCCATAAGAACACCAGGCATGTTTTTATCACAACCTGGAATACCAATGTTTGCATCATAATGTTGACCTAAAACGATAGTTTCAAAAGAATCAGCAATAATTTCACGAGATTGTAAGGAGTATCTCATACCACTGGTACCCATAGAAATACCATCGGAAATACCAATGGTGTTGAATTGCATACCTTTTAAACCTGCAGCTTCAACGGAATCTCTACAGAGATTGTTTAAATCCATTAAGTGCATGTTACATGGGTTACCACTCCACCAACAAGAACCAACACCAACTTGACCCTTGGAGAAATCGGCATCTTTGAAACCGGTTGCATAAAGCATTGCTTGTGATGCACCATTGGACTTTGGTTCGGTAAGAATTGCAGAGTACTTGTTGTACTTTGTTGAAAGTTGGGACGCTGAGACAGAGAAAGCTCTCTTTTGTGTATGTCTAAGGATAGCACTCATTTTTGTCAAAAGAAATAGCTGAAAGAGTAACAAAAAAAAAGGGAAGATAAAGTAGTTAAAAACTATGCTACCGTGATTGATTATATCATCATCACAGTTGAAAAATCAGTCATAGCGAAAATAAAATTTGGAAAAACAGGAGAAGCTGAACAATCGAAATATTTGAAATATTTCCTTTCTCATTCGCTGTCCTTCACGTTACTTCGCCGGTTTACCCAATGCGGCAACAGGCTAAATATAAAGACTATACAGTATACACCATACACATTCGACAGCTACGGCTACTGCTACTGCTACAACCACCGACTACCAGCTCTCGGTAGTCTTTTCAATGAATGGATCGTATTCTCCATCTCCAAGCTTGGCACCATATTTGAGTGCACCGCCCAACGCACATTCACATACCTTTTGTGAACGTAGTGCAACACCATTTCCACCATCAATTTCATAATTACCAAACATTGGTATTCCGGTGGAATAGGCTCCCATTGCATAATTGAGCACATTCTTTAGCACGATCAATTCGATCTTTGTATTTCCCTCTCCGACTATAACTCCCATGTAATCGTTATAATAAGGTATACTGTTCCCACTTTCCTGTTGACCAGTTGCTGCAATGTCCCAGAATGATATTCCATGTGCTGTGATAATTGATGATGATAGCTGATCAACATCTGAACATTCATTTGCATTTGGTAGTCCAAAATCAATTGGTCCGGTAATCAATTCAATACGGAAAATACCATCTTCTTTAATCAATAAGGAAAACGATGTTCTATAAACGTTATTACCACATCCATTATTTTTAATCAAAACTTTAGGGAATCCAACCCACATTTGTAATCTCTTGTAATTCTCATCGTTTAGAGTTTGAATAATTTGTCTTGGAATTGGAGTGAAAGAACTACCGCCTCTTAAATACGCATTACCTTCTTTTGCATATTTGGAAAACTGAACATTATCTTGAACTTTATTACATTTACCCGAATCTAATGAACATTTAAAGATAACCAAAGGATCTAACGTATAAACGAAATGAATGTACCCTTTTAAGTCCTTTGAATCACCAATTTTAACACTATCAAAAAATGGTATCCAATTTTTTTCAGTTCTTAAGGTAGTAACTGCATTATTGCCCATATTTTTGAATTTAAGTATTGGATGAATTAATTCTGGGCCAGTTGGACCTTGGAATGGGAAAACCGCAAACATGTTTCTTTTATTTTCAGCAGTTAACATGTTAAAAACAATCACAGGCTCTGAGTTATATTCACCGTCTCTTAATAAAATTCTAGGATCTTCAGGCCCAATCGTTCCCTTCCCTGGTTTACCTTCAAATGGTATATTCAGAATTGACGGAAATCTAAGTGAAATTCTCTCTAAATGACTTGGATCATTCGATGTTGCATACTCTCTTAAAACACTATCAATTTCCTTTTCAGATACACCGTAATATCTAATTCTTCTACCTTTAACTTCTTTCCAATTTGCATCAAATAATTGTAATCTGATAAATGATGCCAAAGGCTCACTTCTATCATTTGGTGCATACATAATTGTTGAAACAACCATATGCAATTGTTCGTCAGGTAACCAAATTGATGAACCTGATTTTTTAAACCAATGTGATAAATCTGATAAAAATGTACCATCATTTGCTTGTGGATCAACTTTTTTGACCACATCTGCGTATCTTGAATTTAATAACCAACGTCTTACTTCGATTAAATCATCATCTAATAAAATAGGTTCAGAATATTCAAGTGTTCTTTGATCTTCATTTGGATTGTACGAGATTTGATCACAGGACAGATCTTTATAATAGTTGAATGATGGGGCTGGTGATGTACCAATATTTAAATTGGCTAAGAAACCAGACAACGCTTTCATAGATTTGAATTCTTTCTTTAATAAAGTATCTGATAAAATTTCGATCTTTTCAACCGGTGGAGTTTCATTTTCAAATTCAGAATCTTCCAACAAAGGTCTTAATTTGACTTTACTAAGTGCTTTATTAACCTTTTCACGGTCAATTTTGTTTGAAGATTTCAGGTTATTATTGTCAGGATTAAAATCAGCCCTTTGATTACCTGAACCAGCCTCGTAAAACTCATTTTCCTTTGGATTGATAATCGATTCAATGTAATCATTTTTCTCAGACATTGTTAGAGAATCAGTCCATTTTTCAATCTGTTGAATAGGCCAGAAGTAGTATGCCAAGCCGATGAAGCTAAACAAGAGCACATACTTGAGTAGCCTGCATGAACGAGTATATTTCTTTGCACCCATGGTTCTGTGTTCCCAACAAACAAACTGCAAAACACGAACTGATACACCAGACGCCAACGGTAAATCGTAGATCAAAATCGCAAAATAGAAATTAAAATTAAAATTAAAAGTAGCCCGCTCACAGGCAACTAAGCAAAGCCTAGTCGGTGCACGGGTGTACATCCAAACCAAAACATGTTTTTTTGCCCGTTTTCCAAAAGGGGAAACTATTGGGATTGCAATTTGTTGATAAATCCCTATTTGCATCCTTGTTTTTTTGTTTCCTTCTTTTTTTCTTTCTTTCTTTCCTTCTTTCTCTTCTTCTTTCCTTCGTAACCACCACCTTTTGCTAAAGATGCACGGAAACAAGCAGGCTAGTGATAAATCACCAAAGGAAAATGATGACAGAAAGTCCGTTATCAACGAAGACTTGAGCACTAGAGCTGCTACCATCTCAGATCCATTGGATGCTCAGCCAAGGCAAAAATACAATTCTTCAAGTAGTTTGATAAGCGTACATACTTCAACTGTCAAAAAACAGATTCCACTTACTTCATTATCGATCAAAAACCAAGTTACCTCTGACGATGATAATAAACCATCAATGGTTGAACAAGTTCAAAAGCTAACTGACTTTTATTCCCAAAGAACAAAAAAGGCTCTACATAAAATGTGTGAAATGGGGTCCAAGGACTTAAACAAGTCAGAGCACAATCACGCAGGAAGAGGTAACCAAAATGAAAATAGACAACATCATTTTTATCAAAATGTTGAAATGACACAACAAACTGCTTCTTCTTCTAAATCAGTACCAAGATCTTCACATAACCATCCATATTATCATAATCACAATAATAATATGCCTACTCAGACTGTAATGGTCGATGCAATTAATCCGAGTGTTGTAGGTCCAACAAATATTAGATTTGTAACCACCGATGAACGTGAACAACGTGATATACAACTCACTCAAGCGTTAAATATTATTTCTGAATCAATGAAACCACCTGACCATAATGTTGATGTTATTCGTAATTGGGTTTTAGATGAATGTAAACCTAATGAAGGTTCGGCAGATAACAGTTGTTATGTATATTTCTATAAGCTATTAGCATGGTTTATGGGTACTCCATTTACAATTTTAAGAACTATTTGGAATTATATTATTTTAGAGATCCATTTAGTTTACAACTTAGGTTTGTTGTATTTAACATTTTGTGCAACTCCGCCATTATGTTATTTTATTATTGGACTGACATTATTTTGGATGAAGGTTATCTATGAAATATACAGAGACATTATGCATAGAGATGACCCTGCATATGTCTCTCAGGTACCTAAGGAAATGTCCATTGCTGCAGCAATTAGTGCTTCAATGGGATTTGTTCTTAATATGAAAGCAAAAAATGGAGAAATTAATAAAGCTTGGTGGAGAGGTGAAACTGTATGAATGTTATATGTAGATCATGTTTATTTACATGTTTAATCTGGGTTAAATGTTTAATGAGTAAAAGTGCCTATCATAGAAGATAAATAGTATTGAATTGACTTCTAATTGCAGTTTTCTATTTCTCAATTTTCGTATTTTTTTGATTTTTTAAACCATGTTTTGTTGTAATTGTTTATTCTTTATCAGAATGAATCAGACTGCTCAATCTACATCAATGGTATCTAAGAGATTGGACGAACCAAGCATTGATGGTAACTTGAAAAATACTTCAAGTTTAAAAAAACAAAAAGTGTTTTCATCACCAACAAAAGCTACAAGTAATACTACATTAAAAACAAATTCTAATGAATTTCCACTACGAACTTCAAGTATAATAGATCAAGTTAATGAAGAAAATAATCCTACACGTACCATAGAAACTACCTCTAGAAGGGTAGTTTCAAAAGCAGAATCTCGGGGTGATTTTTCATCAATTGATCCCATGCTTAGACGAGAACTCCAGGCACAACAAAATCAGAATTCTGATCCTGACTCTGATTCAGTACTAGGCGGGGGTAATTTCATGAATGCTGGTTACAATGACGACGACGATGATGATGATGCTGCTGATGATGATGATGATGATACTGATGCCGATAATGAGTATTTAGATTCAGGCGAAGTAATACCTAGTATCAAAACACTTTCATCACTATTCCAGCAAAAAGAACTAAGTAAATTATCTAAAATTTTAAAAAATATTGAATCGTGCATACCATCGGAACTTAATGAATATAAAAAATCAGTTGATGTAAAGGAAAGACGTGGTGATAAATTAATATCTGAATTATTCAAAGAAAATGAACAATTAAAAGGTAGAATTATTGAACTAAAGACAAAGGTTCATGAAGTTAGAAAGGATAAGAAAAGTATCTTAAGAGATGCAGAAAATGAAATTTCACGCTGGAAGACTTTGATTATTTCATCAAGTGAAAGAGCTGCCGAATTGGAAAATCAGGTAATTAATCTCAGGTATAAAAGATCGATGTCAAATAATGATGATTTTGAAGATGATGATGGCAGTGATAGTAATGATCAAAATCGTAATTATGTTGACATAAATGAACAAGCTTTAAATATTGTAAATCACAATTATAACTTGAGGAAAAATAAGGATCTCCAGATTAATTTTTTGGAATTATTAACAGGTGTAAGATGTATTGCTTTTGAAGAATCAAATTATACGATGAATTTTACTGTTAGACAATCAGGTGGTATAGGTACAATTTATTATAAGCTAATAATTAGTAAAAAAATAGAAGAAAGACATGAAGCGATTTATATGCCAATTTGGGATAAACATATAGATTTCAAAGGTGATTGGGATGAGAATGTTAAAAATGTTAAGAAATATTTACCAGACTATTTAATGGACCAATTGACGTTTCCATCTAGTGCAATTAACTATTTTAATTCAAAACTCAATGATTGTCTAAATCAATAAGTTTGATTGAGTTGTTTTTATATTGTATTATATTAAGTGTATATTTAAAATCGCATTTCTATTTATTAAATTCTACAAACAAACAAAATTATATACTCAAACTATAAGAACCATCTTTATTTTGTGTAAGCTTAACGTTTTTTAAGAAATCAGTTTTGTCTGATAAATCTTTGTTATCTTTCTTAGCAGCTTTAAAAATTTTATATAATGAAGTTGGTTTGTTTTCAACGTATTTAGAGAGATCAAATTTATTTTCTCTAGGTTCTGTCTTTGGTTCTTCCTTTGATGCTGGTTTAATTTCTTTCTTTTGCTGTTGCTGCTTTTGCTTCAGGTTTTGGTTTTGGTTTCGGTTATTTCCTTTTTTTCCCTTGTATAATGCCTTTTCATATTTTTCAGCTTCACTGATACAACTGGTATGTTTTTGATGATCATTACCATAGAATGTAGTTGAACAGTCGATACAAGTAAAATAAGAACCACGACATGAACGTTGATGTTGTGGTAGTCTCTTTTTAATGACAGTATCGTTACAAACTTCGCAAGAAAATGAAACCATTTTAAACTATATATGTATTTGTTTCTTGGGTATCTAGAAACAAATAAAAGTATTAACAAAGGGAAAAGAAAGTGAAAAAAGTGAAAAAAAAATATTTAGAAGAAAAAAAATATCCAGGCAGTGCAAGGAAACAAGAATTTCATGTTAAACAAATAACAAACGGCAAATAACAAATGGTAACATTGAGTAGTAAATAACAGCATCTAAGTAGAGTGGATGCAGCAAGGTAGATTGGTTAAGCCAAAACGATAATGTAAAATTAAATGAAAATGCAAAATTTATACAATGTAAAAAATATGAAATAGTTACAATTAATAACTAAGTCTATGAACAAGAACGGGGAATGAAAAACTTTCAGATATTAGCATCTACCATCTGTTGTCACTTTCACCTGGAAGCCTTTCAACCCTCTTAGGTTCCCACTCTTGGTGTTCATCAAGAAGACCCTGTAATTTATAATATTCATCCTTAATATCAACTTTACGTCTATTTTCAATTAAGTTCAATGCTTCTTCTTCGTCCAATTCCTTAACTTTTGCATCCCTTCTTTCATATCTAACAGCTGTGAAATTGGTTAAAAACACAGATCCAAGTGCAATAGACAACATCATTGGTAGACCAAAGAAGAGAAACGAATTCTTCTTGACTAATTTTTCATATTTTCCAACAAATGATTTTTCATAAGCTTGTCTCTCTGCTTTACCCATAAAACTTTTATTGCCAAACGCCATGATGTAATAATTTGTATTCGTCTATAGCAAATATCCAACAAGAGATTCCCTAAAAAAACCCAATTTGTACTAACAATAAAGTCAGCTTAAAATGAAATCTCACTTGGGATTTGATTTCAATTTTGATTTTCTCATTTTTATCATTTTGTATATAAATGTGTATTTTATTAACTATACAGTAGTTATTAAACAGTATACAGATCTACACGACTTTGAGAACTCTATCAAACAAGGATTCAACACTGAGACCTTCAATATGATCCAGTATACCATCAAAAACATTAGCTTGTAGGCCAATTCTATCATTGAATTCATCAGATCCATTAATATTAATATCGTTGTTATTACTAGTACTATTCTTTTCGGTTGTTGCACGATTTATTATTCTTGCATTATCTAACAAACTTGAAACAATCCAATTATTTTCTTGCTTTTTACTTGCTTCGTTTAATAGTTTCTTTCTGGAATATGATGATGATTTGCCATAAGTGATCTCACCTAAATGAGAATTTGAATCGGCCATAATCCATTTTTCCCAAGAATTTGACCATTCTGCACCAATAATGGAACCACTATAATTATAACACCATTTACATTTAACCGTTGATTTTTTATCAGAAATATTCCATAATGTAATTTTGGAAACAATCTTTTGCTTTGGACTAAAACATTTACCAATAACTAATAATTCATCAGTTGTATCATCATCTAAATCTGTTAACTTATCATCGCTTGAATTTGCCTTGTTTCTTGAGATTAGTTTAACGAATGATCCACCAAATCCTGAGATTGATTCATTATCACTTAATAATAAACCAAAGATAACTGTGTTCTTTAAAATATCAACAACTGTTAGGTGCGTACGTGTTTCAATAACTAATAACTTACCATTTGATGTAAAATTGATTGATAAAATATGCGTATCTTGTAAATTCAAATCAATATAACGTATCTTATCTTTGTTGACATTATTATTTGTATTTTCTTCCTTTGTTTCTGTTTCATCAATTGAAGCATGAGTATGGAATCTTGATGCGGAAATTGATGGTTTGATTGTATGTATTGGTTCAAATGTATTAATATCTAATAAAATAATTCTACCATTTCTACCAACTGCAACCAAACTACTATCAGGTGACCAAGAACAAGTTGTACCTTCATTATTTGCAATATTAGTAGCTTCCAATTTTTTATTTGTTGAATTATTGATATTTAATTCTGACCCACTAGAATAAAATTTTCTCAATGACCAAATACCTTGTGAATTTGGTCTCCATAATCTAACATTACCAATTGAATCTGCAGTTATAACAGCTTCACCACCAAAGTAACTTTTAGGTGCAGGCAAAATTGAAGTTATTTGAGAATCACCATGAGGACGTAAAATTTTTGTTTGTAATGACCATGAATCATTGACAGAAATGGAGTCATTTTGTTGTTTACCACCTGAATATTTCCAAAATCTTAAAGTTTCCCATTGTTCAATTGATTTATTTCTTAAATCTTCACCTTCACCTCTAATTTCAGTATCACAAGTAACCAACCAATCTTTTTCATTTGTTTTAGAAGAATATATAAATTCAAAACCGATAACTTTTGGATCAGAAATTTTGTTTTCATTACCAACTTTACCATATTGTTGAATTGCAGGTGCAACTGCAAAGTTATCAATTTGAGTATTATTTAAATGATCAAAAATTTGTATATGTCTACCAGCAGGTAAGTATAAGTTATTTGAATTTGGATGAACTTTAAAATTTAATCTATAATCATGTTTAAAGCGAGTGAATTGATTTAATTTTTTAAACGAATTGATATCCTTTGCAATATTTTTCCTTAGTTCATCATTTTTATTCAAACCTGCAAACAAGTGAGGGGTGTTTATATCCAATTTTGATAATAAATCAGTTGTACCTAGAACTAAATATTGGAAATCATTATCAATTACATTTAAAGATAAACCAATTAAAGTTGGGATTTTGAAGTCCAATTGAATATCTTCAATCAAACCAGTTAATCTTGGTAAGAATTGTTGCTTTTCAGTAATTATATTCCAAAAAACTAAAACTCTTTCAGAACCACCAGATAATAAATATGTTGAATCGTGATTGAAAATTAATGATTTAACTGGATCAATATGCCATCTTAATAATCTTTGGGTTTGTTTTTCAAGTGCCAATTCAAATAATAATATGATTGAACCATTGGATAAACCAACCGCTACTAATGGATCACTTTGGTCATTTGAAATAGCTAAATTAGCAATGTGAAGTATAGTTTTGGATGAAACGATTTGATTGTTATTTGAGATATTTATACTATAAGATGCTAATTCTGATTCATTATTATCATCAAATGAGAAAATTTCTAAGGCTGAAGTGGAATACACAGGTGATGAAGATTTATTTGTTGAAAACACCAAATTTTTAAAATTATTTGAAATTGCAAAAAGTGAAACGTTTGAATAAGTTTTAAAGATTTTTAGTAGTTTGTTTTCATTCAAATCATATGAAATAATGGAATACTTCCTGTTATTTTTAACTAACATATTTAATGTAGTTTCATTATCATTGTTGAAATTAATTATTTTAACAGGTTCAAATTGTGAAGAATCTTCATTAGTCTTATTTATTTTAATTTTTGATATTAAAGGGTTTTTTAAGTTATCATACCAATTGAGAATATATAAACAATTTGTTGTAAGGATATAAATAAGATTGTTGTTAATTGGAGAAATGATTGTGTCAACAATTAAGTTGAAATTCAAACCAGAAACTGTATAAAATGACCTGATTGGCAATCTTGATTGGATTGAATAAACGGTGATATGGTTACTGAAAAATGCAACAGAATAATGACCATCAGGGGAGATTCTGTTGAGTTTAGAATGTAACTGGCCTCCAGAGGCAAAATCTACTTCGTATTTGTTAGTATCAGTGGACATTTCGGGCGTGAACTCTAGTAAAAGCAGGTAAATTCAAGCCCTTTGAAGACTTCTCTTACAAGGTAAATAGCTGCAATAAATAAAATTTTTATTTTGTCGCTTTTGCTGAAAAATTTTATTTTATTTTCTCTTTTTCAGCTTTATTTCGTTTTTTCTTTATGTTTTTTTCGTTTTGGATTCTGACCTTTTGCTTCAGCTGTTTTGCGTTGTTTCTCTTCCACAGACAGATCTAAACACATTCACTAAGATGATTATTCCGGTCAGATGTTTTTCCTGTGGTAAGGTTGTCGGGGACAAGTGGGAAACCTATCTTTCTTACCTGGAAGACGACAACATGAGTGAAGGTGACGCTCTTGACAGACTCAAGCTTAAGAGATACTGTTGTAGAAGAATGGTTCTTACTCACGTCGATTTAATTGAAAAGTTCCTTAAGTATAATCCATTGGAAAAAAAGGAAATTGTTGATGAAGAAAGAGCTTACTAAGCACAGACACTTTACAAAAAATAGGAGAAACCTAAAATAAAAGATCATAACAAAAATCCCCGACTGTACATTAACACATTTTTTTGTTTCTGCGGAGAACATTAGCTATATATATATAGTATTTATAAATGTATATACTTCCCTAAGCATTTATTAGAATTGACGCAGAACGAAACAAGCAAAGGCCATTTATTTCCCCATTAAGTAAAAAAATGACGCCTTTGCTCGAAATTAAATCAATTTCAGAAGAACTGCTTGATAATACTACATCCGAATCATGTTTCTTCCTGGCTGTCCAGTTTTTAACAATGGAGGAGGTCTACGAACAGTTCCAGAACTATGACTTTGATCAGTCACCATCATACAAGAAAACTTTGGAACAGGTGTACAACCAGTACCTTATTGTTCTCTCAGATAAAGATCTTGAAGTCAAACAAGATATTGCTAATGGTGTGTTTAATCCTGATAGAATCCCGCAAGCTGACAGAGAACAACTACAATTGCAAACCAAGATTTTTGTTTTTTGTTCAGAAACTGACAATATATTGGAAATCCAAGATTATCAATATTGGTTAGAAAAAAATTCAGCATCTAAAAAAATTGAAGAACTACCAACAACAGAAGCAGCAAAACCAAACACAGTATCAAACCAAAGCTCCGATCTGAATACCGACATTAGTGTAGGAGATGTGCCAGAATCAGCCAACCCTGAAGAGTACACATCAAATTACCAAGAACTAGTGGACATGATTGTTAATAACAAACCAATTCCAGGAATAAAACAGATTCCAAAAACGATTCTCGATCCATCTACTGCATCTAGCAGTAGTTTGGAACAGCGTAGAAAACCTTGGGAAAGGGCAGAAACTAAAACCCAAGAAACTGTTGAAGATACTGTATAATTTATTTAGTTTTGATGTAAAAGCTATCGGAAATTTTATACCACAGATTTAATGTTCTACAAATACTAATCTTATTGAACGTGTCTATACTGGTATATCTATGAATGCGTTCTTGAAGGAAAATAAATAGTGTAACGAAAACACACATTGTGCTAAAACTAATCATTCTGCCAACTAAAAGGAAGTAATAAAGTTGATTAGTCAAATCTTTGACCCACACCAATGTTAATCACATCTATAAGTAGAACGAAACGAGAACATGGATACTAGTTATGTCATGCAGATATACGTAAACACCGTACCAGCTAACAATACCCTATAGCAATACTCTAAAGTACGTGCAAACTCGCGTTGTTGATGAAACACATCAAAGATGAGCTTTGAACCGTGTATGGTTTCTTCTTGAGAATACGTGTTGCTGGAGCAAGGTCTTGGCAAAATGACCAAACATGAAGAACATCTAGCCAAGGGCTTTGATGAAGATATTGCAATGTTTAGAAAATCGGTGAACACCCTGTTTAAGGACGATTTCAATGGTACACAAAATGAGCCACATAGTGTACATGATAAATTTGACGATTTGTTTAGCAAAGATACTTTTGTTATATCCAAAGAAGATCTAGAAATGTTAAACAATGATGTCCGAAAACATATGGTTTATGTTACTGACGAGGAGCAATGGGAAGATGAAGAAGATAATAATGATGTTGGTAATGATGATGTTGGTAATGATGTTGATGTTGATGTTGATGATGGTGAGCAAAATGATGCAAAGAGTTACGAAGATGAAAATAGCGATGTGGATGTTAAAAGACCTATATTGCCAGACAACATTGATGATACAGTTGATTCAGATGCAGAATATGATAATACTCATTTTTTATATGATCCACCAAACAAATATAAAGATAAAATATTAATTTATTTGTTAAAATTGTCACCAATTGTCGCAATTGCATTGATTATACTCTTTTTAACAGGCATATTCACAACTGATACAATACCCAACATTCCAAGCACAAATATGAATCCATTCCTGTCTCATAAATTATTTGTTTTAGAAGAAGAGGTGAAGGCTTTCCAAAATATTGGTGATAAAGTGTCAAATTTACAAAAAGAAATCCATGACCTAAATTCCAAAATTGATAACTTAAAAGTAAGTTCAAGTTCAGGCATCAACCCAGGATCAAACAATTTAATAGATAGTATGTTTGATAAAGTGAATAAATTAGAATCAAATATTGACTCATTGTCTGCATTATTTACTAAAGAACTGTTAAATAAGGAAAATAAAATGATCGAAAAACAACAAGTTCCTCCAAAAGTAAGTATACAACAACAACAAAAACAAAAACAACAACAACCGTTATCTGTTAAATATTTTAATATAGCAAACAAATGTTCAATCATAAGACAACTGACATCATATCCACCATTTGATCGTCAGAGACGTAGAAAATCATTACAATCTAGAATTATTCACGGATTCCCTGATTTTATAAGACGATTCTGGAATGGTGGTCCAAACACCCTTCCACGATATAAAACGTTGGGTAATATTAAACTATTATCCTCTGCTAATAGTCCAAGGAATGTATTAGTTGAAAGTCCTACATCGTTTTGGCAAAATCCATCATCAAATTCACCAATTTATTTTACAATTAACATAAACGAACCAATTAAATTACATGAAATTGGTATTTATCATTCAAAAATACCACCACAATTTAATAAATTGAATGACACCGTTAATTTAAACTTAAAAAAACGCTGGTTTAATAGTGCTCCTAAAAATGTTGAAATTTTAGTGAGGCCTATAAATGAAGAATTTCAATTAATGAATAAAAAGATGTCAGAGTTTTTCAACCAAGATTTAAAATTTAAAGTTCATAAAGGTACGTTAATCAATTCTAATAAAACAGAAAATTGGAAGAATTGGATTAGAATTGGTGAGTTAGAATACGATATTAATTTAAATAAAGCTTATCAAACGTTAAGTTGGTCAAATAGTAAAATCAAGCAAGATATTTCGAAATTTCATATCCAAGATATCATGTTTATAATCCATAGTAATTGGAATGATGAAATGGTAGTATTGGATACGATTCGGATATTTCAACTTGATGATGATTTGGAGGAAATAAATGTTACTAATAATAATTACAATTATGGTGATGAATCAGAGGTCATATTTTTAGGTGAAGAACAGATAAGTGATGTAAATTAATGTAAAAAATGTGTAAAGTAGAGCAGAAAAAACGAATAACACAATCAACTTCGCTGAAATTAAAAGTAGATTACAATGTCAGTGTGGTTGGCATCGACACTTTTAAAGATTTCTGCTGATAAGAAATTGGTGACAGACAGTCTGAAATACACAGTATACGATAGACAATTGGAATAAACATGACAGTCACGCCTATAATTACATCATTATTGGACACTGATCTTTATAAGATCACAATGCAAGCGGCAATTCATAAGAATTATCCAAATACACAATCTGAATTTTTGTTAACCAATAGAACACCAACGAAAAGACTCAACAAAAAGGCATATGAATGGCTATGTGAGCAAATTTCAAGTTTAGGAGATTTGCGGTTCACTGAAGAAGAATTGGAATATCTGAAACTCAAATTGGGATATTTAGGTGATGAATATTTCCAATGGTTATCGAAATTAAGATTGAATCCGGATTTGGAAGTCAAAATTGTACCTGAAATTATCAACAATGGCGAATATAATCTATCAATTACGGCAACTGGAGATTGGGAAGTGGTAACGTTGTATGAAATTCCAATCCTATCGTTGTTAAGTGAATGTTATTTTAGATTCATCGACAGAAAATGGACTATAAATGGAAAATTGGTTGCAGAGTTTAACAACGATGGTGAAGAACTACCAGGTTCAAACTATCAATTGGTGCTTGACCAAGCATCTTGCAAATCCCAAAGACTACTTGAAAACGGATGTGTATTTAGTGAATTTGGTACAAGACGTAGAAGAAGTTTTAAAGTTCAAGACCACGTAATCAAAGGCATGGCTTCACAATTGGGCAAGATTCCAACCGGTAAAATTTTAGGTACTTCCAATGTCTTACTGGCCAAGAACTACAATCTTGAACCAATAGGTACAATTGGACATGAATGGATGATGGGTATTGGTGCAATTTCGGCAGCTTCAACAAAACATGGTAATGGTGATGGTGCTGTCAATTACGATGCATATTTAACCGCTAATAGATTGTCTATTGAAAAATATGTTAATTATGTGGGTCCACAACATGCGGGTTTGGCATTAACTGATACTTACGGTACATTGAATTATCTCAATCAGTTTGACGAACCATATTTATCATATTATATTGGAGTTAGACAAGATAGTGGAGATCCTAAAAAATATGCAAAAATGTTGAGTAAATGGTATAAAGAGCATGGATACTTGAATAAATCTGATAAATTGATTTGTTTTAGTGATTCCTTGAATGTTGAGAAATGTATTGATTTGAAAAAGTACTGTGATTTACCAGATGTGGATATCAATTGTTCCTTTGGAATCGGTACAAATTTGACGAATGATTTTGATTCGGAACCAATGAATATTGTTATGAAATTACTCAAATGTGGTGGTGGGAATGCTGTTAAAATAAGTGATAATGTGGGGAAAAATATGGGTGATTTGACAACAGTTTCTGAAGTTAAAAAAAGATTGGGATTTGTTGAAAATGATGATGTTAAGATTGATGAATCACATAGGTGGATGAAATGATGTGTAGACTTTCTCTTTTTTTTTGTTTACTATTTTATGTAAAATTACATTACAAACTTTCAATTAGAAAACAATCTATTGAAATATTTTTGAAAATTTTACAAACTTGGAAAAAAAAAGGAAACATAAAAGGAAGTAAAAGAGAAAAATTATAAAAAATTTGTTATACAATGAAAATTGTGAGATGATGAGATGGATGGATGATTATTATAATGACAATTTTCATGAATTACGAATTAAAACAAAAACTGCATGATAATACAACAACTAACAAAGAACAAATAACAACGAACATAATATACTAATAATTTTAACATAATATTAACACACACACAACATGCAAAATTTAACAACACATGAATTTTGAGAAGAATCCCTTGTCAGATTCAGAATCATTCTTAGCACCTTGTTGAGCAGTTGCGGTTGGTGAGCCATTTACATTTTGTTTGGAATAACCATTTGAAGATATTAAATTATTTGGTAAATTTGGTAATGGTTTAACATTGTCATTTGTGTTGTCATTATCCAATTGACCATTATTTAATCCTTGATTATTGGCCACATTATTTGATCCTTGATTATTGGCAACATTATTTGATTGATAATTTGAATTAACTGGAATTCCATTTTGGCCTGCATTTTTAGAATTAAATTGCTGTGATGATGATTGTTGCATATTTTGTTGTAAATTTTGTTGATTATTATAATTGAGCTGTTGTTGAGATTGCTGTGCTTGTTGACCTTGTTGATGTGCTTGTTGGGCATGTTGTTGAAGCTGTTGTTGCTGTTGTTGTTGTTGAATTTGTTGTTGTTGAATTTGTTGTTGAGTTTGTTGTTGGTGTTTTGAACGTTTTTGATGTTGACGTTTTTCACCGGGTGGATTTGGATGTCCATAACCGTGGAGATTTGGTTTTTTATTAATATTTAAGTCCCAACCTTTACCGTTATTTAAATCCATCCAATCATAATGACCATCAGCAGTTTCATTTATATCACTCAAAACAGATAAAATTAATTGTCTATAATATTCATAATCAGGTTCAGCATCAAATTGTAAATCTCTAACAATTTCTAAATATTTACCAAATTGAATTGGTAAACCATTACATAATTCATTAATTGGAGTAGTTCTCTTCTTTTCACCAATTTTTTCATATTTTTGTTTATTAGTTGGAGCTTTTAAACCTTGCCATGGTAATTGACCTCTTAAGAAATAAAAGAAAACATGACCTAAGGCTTCTAAATCATCCCTTCTTGATTGTTCTCTACCTAAGTGAGTATTAACAGACATATATCTAGCAGTTCCACTCAATGATTTTTTTTCTCTATAAGGTATATGTTGTTTTGTTCTTGGATCTCTATATTGTTTTGCCATACCAAAATCAACTAAATGAACATTATTTTCATCAGGTAAACCTTGTCTACCAATCAAAAAATTATCAGGTTTAATATCTCTATAAATTAAATCATTTTGATGAACTCTTTCAATTAAAGTAATCATTTGGACAGAAATTTGAACAACGGTTTTAACGGAGAATTTTCTACCACACCAATCAAATAAATCTTCTAATGAAGGACCTAATAAATCAATAACTAAGATATTATGTAAGCCTTCTTGACCAAAATAATAAGCATTTGGAATACCTTTTACGCCACTTAAATGTTTATAAGTTCTATATTCATCTCTTAATTGAGGAGCTTCTGCTTTTCTTGGTTCGAATTTAATTGCAACGGGAACACCATTAATTAAATTGGTACCTTCGAAAATAACACCGAATGAACCTTCACCAATTTTTTTACCAATTTTATAATGTAATCCAACAACTTGATTTGAAGAAGATGAAGAAGATGGAGTGTTGGATTGTTGGATAGATTGTTGTTGTTGGTTTGGAGTTTGTTGGCTTGGGGTTGGTTGAGATTGATTGATTTGAGAGTATTGTGGGATATTTGAAATATTAGTATTACTTTGGTAGGTTGAAGAGTTTATGTTATTATTAGAAGCAGCTAAAGCGGCAGCAGCAACTGCAGGAGATTGTAAATTTTGTCTTGAAGACATCGTGATTGATTAGAAAAGAAGAGTAATTGTGCTATGAACTGAAATAATTTGAATTGAAAATTGTCACAGCAATATTGAAATTGCTATTGTGATTGTGATGATTGTTTTAAAAAAAATGAATGTACGAAGAAAATGTGGGAACAAAGTCTCTAAATCTCTAGCAACGACAGTACGACAGTACAAATGGATAAGCAAGAGTGCTGGCAGCCGTTTATAAGGAGGGGAGAGAAGGGAGAAAGTATGAAAGAGATAAATCAAGAGATCAACAATCTGAGCAACATCAACAACATCAACAAGTTCTCATTGATTGATATTGAGCGAAGTGGGAAAAAGGAAAAAGGAAAAATGGCGTAAATGGAAAAGATGGAAAATTAGAAGAGAAACCGGGTCGCTGTGGGGGTGCACGGGTGTATATTAAGAAAAGAAAGAGGTGTTGTTGCGTCGATCGACTGAGTCGTCTTTTCTTTTTTTTTTTTTTTGCGGCTGTATTTTTTGCGGTTGTGTTGACACATGTGTATGTATCTATGTATCTATGTATGTTTGTGTTTGAAGAGCCATGCCTAAACCAGGGACCCGGACACGGAGGTATACAGCGTGCACACATTGCAAAGGTCGGAAGGTCAAATGTGATGCGCATGTACTACATCCATGTTCGAATTGTGAGAAATTGGGATATCAATGCACGATAGCCAACGATAGGAGAACCAATCGGCCTAGCAATGAAGATGTGCAAGCGCTGAAGGACAGAATCAAGCAATTGGAGGCGTATATTTCCACAATGAACCAAACGGCAGTGATTGATGATTATAGGAGTGATGAAGACGAACATCAAACTGTTTATGCTAGAACGACTGAAGATTCCGAGAAGTACCCTAAACCTAGGACGTTTCGAACGTTGTATCAGAGGGAAGCTAGTAGAGAGTCAGGAGTATATGGATCAACATCGATACTGGATACAATGGAAAAAGAGAGATATAATGGAGATAATTATGATGATAATGATGATGATGAAGAGATTGACGGACCTATAATTATACTACGGTTGAATGTCATTAACAAAGATGAAAAAATAATCAAGTTGGTTAAAATTTTCTTCCAATGCAATTATCCAGACCTGAATATATTCATACCAAGAGAGACGTTTCTTATTGAGTTTTATCATCCAAGAAGGAACGGCAAGTCGATGTATTGCAGCATTGAGTTGATATATGCCATTTGCTCGATTGGAGCGATGATATATAAAGATAAGAAGCAAAGTTTGGAATATTTTAAAATATGCAGAAAGTTGGCATTGGGGAAACTAAACCAAAACCATGCAAATTCGTTTGCAACAATGCAAACGTTTTTGTTACTGAGTAGTTATGAGTTCTTACGAAATAATTTCACATCATGTTGGATATTGAGTGGTATTGGGCTCCGTATAGGGTTTGATATAGGATTTGATAAGACGTTTAAGGACAATTACAAGATTTCGATATTGTTTAAAAGCCGGATTTATTGGGGGTGTTTTATCTACGATTATTTTATCAGTTTGGTGTTTGGCAGACCGACGATTATGAAAGTGAACGATAGTACCATCATGGAGAGCGAGAGGGTGCCTGATTTGGAATGGATCAAAGAGTTCAATTTTGCGAAAAGGGACGATATAATCGACGTCAGCAATCCGTTGAAGAGCATTGTTCGGTTGATTGTGATTAGTGAAGAGGAGATTAGGAAGATTGTGATGTTGAAGGGGATGGAGGGGCGAGGGGACGAATTGGAGAAAGAGTTACGCAATTTTACGGAGAAAGTGGGCCGATGGAGAGACGAGCTTCCTACTGGGCTTCAATGGACGAGTGTTGTGGAACAGAGTCCGTTGATGGTGCATGTGTACTACTACTACGTGGTGGTGCTGTCGGTGTGGAAGGGTTTTGTGGTAGAGCTGGAGTGGATTCGCACTGTGTGTGTGGCGCATGCGCGAGAGGTGGTGTGTGGCGCAGACGGGAGCGATGGGAGCGGGGGTGGCGCAGCGTCTGTGTTGGGGCGTGTGGCGCGGGCGGTGGCGGTGCAGGTGCTGGACGTGGCTAGTGCACGGGATGGCAAAGCGGCGGGCCACCGCGGTGGTGGCCCGCACCGGGACGGCCCGCTGCTGTGTGACCCGTCGGCGCAGGACGTGTTGCCGCCGCTGGAGACGGTCGCGACGCCCGCCCACTGGGACGACCTGGCGGACTTCGCGGTGTGGGAGACGTGGATGGCGGAGCTGTAGCGGGTGGCCGCGGGTGGCCGCGCTGTGCGGTGCTTTGCCCTGCTGCAGCTGCTGGGCGCGGACCAGTGCGCAGAACAATGGGCGCGGCCCAAAGAGGCAATCGCGGCTGCACGCTGCTGCACCGCATTGACATCACTGCTGACATCATGGGTGACGTACCTGGGACACTGTTTGCACCGCTCTGGCACACCCTCCTTAAATACAGACTGCTCTCCTCCGATTCCTGCTCTCTGGTGGCTGTCTGGCCCTCTGGCGGGCTCTTCTTCTGTTGTACTGCTACAACCATCTTCTGCCACCATTCCTCATTTCAAAAGGTTCACAGAGAAAATCCTCCCCTCTATAATGTCTATCAACCAAGTCGCTGCCCCAAGGTCTGTTCCTCATCTTTCCCAACCTGTGCAAAGCCTTGACAACGGATCCGTCTCCTGCACACATGCACATCCGTCCTATCCTTTCAGACTCTCCAAGGACTCCACACTAAATGATTATCTTGCAGCCAACAAGGCCCAAATGGACAATTTAAAACTACACCATCCGGAAATCATGCCCCTGTCTGCAAAGGGTCAGAACCCACACACTCTTTGGATTGGCTGTTCCGATTCCAGAATCAACGAGTGCACAGCTTTGGGCTGTTTGCCAGGTGAAATCTTCACATTAAGAAACATCGCCAACGTCATCAACTCCTCGGATCTTTCCTCCATGTCTGCATTACAGTTTGCTATCGAAGTGTTGAAGGTGAAGAAAATCATTGTTTGTGGCCACACCGATTGTGGTGGTGTTTGGGCCTCTTTGTCTAACAAAAAGGCCGGTGGTGTCTTAGACCACTGGTTGTCCGCTGTCAGACAGGTCAGATCCGACAACTTGAATGAATTAAAGGAAATCGAAGATATCAATGACAAATGCAAAAGATTGGTGGAATTGAACATTCTCAACTCCATCAACGCCATCAAGAAGAATCCTTCTTTTGTCGAATACTTCAACAGAGGACAGATCGAACTGTTTGCGTTGGTGTACGATGTCGAATCCGGTTACTTGAGAGAATTACCTATAGAGACCAAGGACAGTCTACACATTGACTCCTTAAACGAAGTGTTCCATCTACAAGAAAATGACGGTGAACACGTCCATTAGATCTGCATACTTACTTACACATTCACTCCACATTTCCGTCTATACCTCTTTGCTTAATTTACGGCACTCCCCCTCCTCCGCCTTTTTGTACCCATTTATATCCCACTTTATTCTGCAACACACTCTTTTCTAGTTAATCATTCCGTTAATTTAATTTTCTGTTGTGTTTTTTCTTTTCGCTCTGCTTTTTTTTCTATTTTCTATTTTCTTTTTTCTTTTTTCTTTTTTCTTTTTTCTTTTTTTTGATGGGTAACTTTTCTTCTCCGTTGACTTGGCGCTTATCTGACTTGTTTCTGTGTTTGCAACCCAACAGTCTTGCACAGTCGGTGGTTCTGGACTATGGCAACCTCGTCTGGACCGGCTGAACTACACCACTAACTAGTAATTACTAACTACTATTGTTTATAGGATACATCGTCTTACAAAACAAAGGACATCATGCAAATGACACACCCTTCCGCTCCGGCAACAGTGTTATTTCCGTTTCCCGACATCCGCAGCGGGCTATTATCAATCCCACCACTTATTATATACACAACTAAATTAGAACTCAATGGAATCAGTTTCAAACACATAGGTGTCCTTGGTGATACCGAAAACAGTGGATATTAAAAATCCAATATTTTCACTCTTTTCCTTGAAAAATCCTGCCCTTTTCATAATATTAACGTCAAATTCTTCAAAATTGTAAAGCTCAACACTGATTCTTTCCGGTTTTTCCTTGCTTTCGATCACAAAACGTTTGAGCAACAGCTGCAGTAAGTCCTTGAACAGTTCCGCCTTAATATACACCTTACGGACACCATATCCAATTATTCTAATATTATTGCCCTCTGGCTTGGCAACCATAAACGCAACCGGGGATTCCCTGTAACTAATAGAAAAGGTGTATTCTTTAGTGAACTTGACCATTTCCTTTTCTTCCTTGTTCATTTTTTTCAAATCAACTGACGCATATTCATTCAAATCCAAATTGAAATATTTTTCAAAATTATTTGGCACTTGCTCACCTTCATTTTGTAATGGATATGCCAAAAATTTCAAAATTGAAAATACAGTTACAAGCAAAAACAAAATAATGAACACAAGCGTGAACAAATCGTCAACAAAATAACCGTTCTTAAATAACCCTAAAATACCATTGATCAATCCGCCCTTGAATGTATAATCATTGAAATAGTCTCCAATCTTATAGTATCCTATAACGGTCAACAACCCAATCATCGATGATGAAAACACTCTACTTTTCAAAATGGACTTGATCAATTCCGACTTACGTCTCATAATATAGTCCATTTGTAAATTGGTGACTGCTTCACATTGGTTTGGCAAAATGTAATTACCTTCAATTTTGGACTCCGTTTCCATAGGCAATGGTGTGTCAATGTGTGCATCCACTTGATGCACAATCTTTTTATCCTGCTTGACTTCCTTCTTGATGTCTTTCTTAACTACTTTCTTGACGTCCTTCTTATCGTCCTTTTTCACATTCAGGTTTAAAGATTTCAGGATTTCTTCGGCGTTTTCAGGCTTCGTGCCGATTTCCTTGCCTTCGTACAAGGCTTCGGCCAAAGTCGGTGGTCTTGCTGGAAACTCGCCCTTCTTGTGCGACATGGTGGATAGTGTTCTGTTGTGCTGTGCAATGCTAGAACCAGAACCAGAACCAGAACAGAAACAGCACACTACACCCAAAGACACTTGCCACTCATCGTTTTTTCACACCTTGCACAATTTTTGTTATTTTCTTTTTCAGCACGTGCGTGAAGTTCTTGCAAGCTCTCTATCTTCTTGTTCTACCTCTTCTTCTTGTTCTTCTTCCTCTTCTTGTTCTTCTTCTGCACTGGCCACCACTCGTTGACACTAGAAGGTAATACAGCGGAATACACAGTGTTGTTCCCCCTCCCTCCCCGGCTTCCGTTTTTTTGTAGAAAACTACCGTGTTCTGATGGCTGTCCCTGGTGCACGCACACCATCCGGTGTCTCCACCTCAATCTAACACATCAACCAACTTTACCAACCTCCTCTACAACAACCCCTTACCCTAACAACCCCTTACCCTAACAACCCCTACCACACTGCACTCCATCCACTTCCACTCTGGCACTACTATGTACTCCCAAAACACGTAATTCTCCCCATTCCCACTGCAAAACGTGTCGCAGCTCACGAAAAGTGAAAAAAGTGCTGGCTTTTTTTTTCACCAGAAAGTAGAAAACGCACGTAATTACATTTCCCCTTTTGTCTCTGTAAGTAACTATCCTTTTTGTTGCCATTTCTGGTACTCAATTCCTAACCATGACTAGTAGAATCTCAAAACCAAAGGTCAAACACCACTATCCGTCTACTGTCAGGGTGAAATTAGAGGATGAACTAAACACATTCCAGAATCCCATAAAAATCGAATCCGATACAGAAAATGAAATCCTCATTAAACAAGAAGATGTAGATGATGATGATGATGCCCATATTTATCATTGCCACCAAGACAACACATTACAGGTTCGACTGGACACTCTGAACTTTATACTGCGTGAAAACAAATTAACTTCAGAACTGCCCAGTTATGATTTTACTAGAAAACCAAAATTAAAATTCAGACCACCAAATGGTACAGTCTTAAATTTAAACGACATAGATTTCACTACCCCAATAGAAGATCAGATCAATTTAGAAGATTTATATTTTTTGCATTATGCATTAACATTTGCGAAAAAATCAGTCGTTATAACAGGTGCAGGAATATCCGTCAATTCAGGTATACCCGATTTCAGATCTTCAAATGGTCTCTTTCAAGGTTTAAAATCAAAATCAACAGGTTCTGGTAAAAATTTATTTGATTATAATGTGTTTAGAGATCATGAATCAATTGAAAAATTCGAAAAAATGATTGAAAAATTATACAATTTATCAACTGTTTCAAAACCATCACCTTTCCATTTAATGATTAATGATATTTCTAAACAAAACAGATTATTAAGATTGTATACGCAAAATATCGATTGTCTAGAAACCCAATTACCAAATTTGCAAACTGAAACCCCTTTGACTTTCAATAAATCCAGGATTCCTAAAACCGTTCAACTTCATGGTAATATTAAATTGCTAAATTGTTCAAAATGTAATTATATAACGGAGTTGAATGAAAAGTACTTTTCCAATTCCACAGTTGGTCAAAATAGATTAATCAAATCATGTCCATCATGTGAAGAATTAAATTTAGTCAGAAAAATTGCTGGTAAAAGAATTCAAACTAATGGTATTTTAAGACCAAGAATCGTTTTATATAATGAGTTCCATCCAGATGGTGAAATAATAGGCAGTATAACCGAGAATGATTTAAAATCAAAACCCGATTGTTTAATAATCACGGGCACAACGTTGAAAATCCCCGGTGTTAGAAGACTAGTTAAAGAAATGGCCAAAATTGTTCATGCAAATAAAGGTTACGTTATATGGATTAATATTGATGAACCAAGTCAAAATATAATTGATTACGTTGAATATTTTGATCTAATTATCGTTGGTGATTGTCAATTAACCCCTGGTTTAGTTAAATATTATGATTTCTTCTATCCTTCCAAAATCAATAGGAAAAAATAATTCAATGCTTACATTTATTTCGCTTTATTATTAAACCTACACAATTTTGTCTATTTATTTTGTACATTATTTTATAATTTCTGTAATATATACATATATCCTTCCATTCTCACTTATTCATCATCATCATCATCAGGTATTTCAACTTCATCATTTGGTTCCTTTGGTTCTTGTGATTCATTCCATTGAGTAATATCATCAATATGACTTAAAATTAGTTCAACACTCTTATTATTATCTTTATCGGAACAATCTAATGGTAAAAATTGAACCATACCAAAATCGTCGACTAATTGAGCAATTGCCATATTTAATTTCCTAAATTTGGAATTACTTGTAACATAATCACCCTTATCTTCATCATTAAGTTCCTCTAATAAATTTGGATCTGGATTGAAAAATTTCTTAAGCTCTCGTTTACCAACGGTATCTTTAATCAAATCAATTTTCGATAAAACATTTATATGTGGTAATTCAAGGAATATCATGGTTGACATTGCACTCAATGCTCCTGAAAAGAACTTACCTCTATCAATCACAAATGGTGCTTCTAATAAATATGTACAACATAATCTAAATCCTAATTGTTGTTGTAAATGTTGCACTAACATTGGCATGATTGGAACATGCGAATAAAGTTCAACTTGTCCTGGACAATCAAAAATTAAATAATCATTGTTATAATCTCCAATTTGTTCATCTAACCAATCCAAATTATCTAATAAAAATTCAAAACAGTAAATTAATGCACCATTTGGTCCTAATCCTAATTCTTCTTGAACGTCGTTGATTGATATTAAATCACGAATATCGATACTAAATGAAAATTCGGTTGGATCAGCTGCTGGATCTAAATTAACTAAATGTGCCGTACGTCCAATTGACTCCATATATGACATCATTGAATTACAAAATGTGGATTTACCTGCACCGGCAGGTCCAAGGGTTAAGACTCCAACTTTCGACATGATATGTGAATGACTTGGTTGTTTGCGTTATTGTTTATGTTAAAACAGAAGGTGGCAAAAAAGAAATAAAATAATTCAAGTTCAAGATTTATTTTTTTTTCTAATGATAAAATTTTTATTGAAAAGTTTCATTTTTCCAGGTATGTTTTACTAAGCGAAGGCTTCCTACTGTACAATCTTCAATTTACTATTTGGCTTGCTGATTATTTACTTATTTAAACATGCTTTTATAAATCATTAATGTGTCGTCTACGCCCACGTCTACACAATCATGCATTCTTCTTGGATTCTTTCTTTTTTCCACCAGTGATTGATCTAGTAGCAATTTTGATCATTTTCGAAAACCACATAAAGTTCAAAAATTGAAATCCTAAATTGAGTACATATACTGTTGGAAGAACCCAAATTGGATAATATTCCCTTTGTGGCCAACACAGGAAAATACTCTTAATAGTAGCATAAACACCCCAAATAATTCTAACAAAGAGAAATGCAACAATCAGGAATAATCCATTAATGGTAATCAATTTATCCGACCACATTCCCTTCGGAGATCTTGTAAACATCCAATGTAATTGAACAAATGGTGTACTTAACTCGTATATTAAAAATGCACATAAAAATGGTTGACAAAATGGTAAAAAGGTTGTGCCAAAGACAATTAATGCACCAAATGCATGAAATAAAAATTCAAAACCATAAAGATCAAAATTGAAAACACAACAGTATATTAAATCCCAAACAAAGTATCCAACCGTGAATGATCCGACAAATCCAGCAAATGGATAGGTACCTCTAATCGGATTTTCGGTAAACATTGGATGTAAAAACATTGGAATGCAAAAACAAACGGCTAAAATCGCTTGAACGATACCAACTACCCTAATATCATAGTTTAATTTTGTTTTCTTATCGGTAATTGCCAATTCATCATAAAATTTTCCAAAGACTCTTGAATTAACCAATGGTGCTAGTATCATAACAACATGATAAAATACTGCAAAAAACGCAATTTCGTGCCAATGTTCGACAAGTAAATTTGACGGATGTTCGGGGAACGGTCTCAGAGATAAAAACGGATCAGAATCTATATAGAGTTTCATTTGGGTGTCCTTACGAAGATTTCCTTAAAAGATCACCTTAAGAGATCACAAAACAAAAACAAAAACAAAAACAAAAGGAAAAGGAAAAGGAAAAGGAAAAGGAAAAGCTGCACATGAGTGAATTCAAAAGTGCAAAGTTAAAAATCAGTTCCAGTTATGTGTGAGAACGATTTAAAACACTTTGAGACAACTTTTTTTTCCCAAAATTGTTCTACAGTTACCCCACCTACAAAATGTTGGGTTACAAGAGGCAGACGAATAAAAATGGAAATCTTTCACCCCACAAATAGGTTAACCCAATTGATTACTAAAATATTACTAAACATAAAAGACAAAATTGTTAAAAAATCCATTAAGCATTGTGATAACCTTCAACAAAACCCTTAATTAATGCAGCAAGACCAATTGCACCAGGATCCGGTAAGCCACCTTCACTGTCAAACTTACGGAACTCTTCCTCACCAACATAGGAAGCTCTACCGAACTTAGCAGCCAGTTTTCTTGTGCTTTCAGCACCTTCATGTGCAGCTTCTGAAGCTTTATCAATATCACCGGTAGAGTTGAAAGTTTCAACAAATGGAATTAATGCATCCATTAATGTTCTGTCACCAACACGTGCACGTGTGTATTTTGATAAGCCTTTAAGACCTGCAGCTAAAGTTTTTGCAAAGGCCTTTTGATCAATTTCAAAAGATCCCTGTGATTCTTCTTGCTTCTTCAAGTATGTTGCCATGGATGAAATGAAAATCGAGTATAAACCACCTGAGGTACCACCCATTGCAGTTTCAACCAAGTCACCTAACTCATCAAAAAATTTAACAGCATCCTTTAATTCTAATGATTTATCCTTTAATGCATTTTGAATTCCGTTTGCACCTGCAACTAAAGTCTCACCACAATCTCCATCACCTGCAACTGTATCATAGAGTGTAACTTTTGGTTCAACTTTAATAACGTCTTTACAACCTTGAGTTAAAATCTTTTCAACTGTAGATGGATCTAATGTAAGATTTGAATGAATAGTGTTAACAACTGGTGGTTCAGTGACAATGTGTGAACCTGATTCTGACCATTGTGTTGTTGACGAGGTTGAATTCCATGCCATTGCTGTTGTAGGAGCATCTAAACATCTTAAAACTTCATGACCGCCGGCCTTTGTAACATTTAATAAAGTAATTGAAATACCTGGACCATCTAATGACGTTGTAAAAGTACCGGTATAAATTCTGACCGGTTTGATGTTATAAATAAAATTTAATTTTTCATTAACTATTGATTGAATTGCATATAATTCCAGATTTGATGTTGCACCCAAATTATTAATTAACAAAACAACATCGTCATCTTTATCAAATTTAACGTAGTATCTTTCTTCGTCGTTTGGGTCTAATAAGTACGCTAATAATAATTCTGCTAATTCGTCAACAGTTGGAATTGGCTTTAATCTCTTAATGCCATGTTCGTTATGAATACCCATGCCAACTTCAATTTCATCAACATTTAATTCATCTAATTTTGATTCTTCATCATCAGATTCTTCATCTTGTTTGACACCTTGGACAGTTGGGATTGAAACACGATCTAATGATGCACCAATTGTGACTAAATTATCAATAACTTTTTGACCCAATTGATGAACTTCTTCTAATGATGCCTTACAATTATCAATTGCAGATTTTGCACCAACAATCTTATGGACTAAGACAGTTCCAGCTAAACCTCTTCTACCAACCTTACCATTCTTAGTTTTACCAACAGAGACGTCATCTTGAACAATTAATAATTCTATGTCCAAGCCTTGGGCTTTAGCTCTTTCGGCAGCCAAACCAAAATGTAAAATATCACCAGTATAGTTCTTAATGACCACAATTGTACCTTTTTTTGATTGTTTTGCATGGATACCGGAAACAACTTGTTTGACTGATGGAGATGCAAAAACTGAACCACAAACGGCAACATCAAGCAAACCGTCACCAACAAAACCAGCATGTAGAGGTTCATGACCTGAACCACCACCTGATAAAATCGAAACTTTGTCACTTTCTGAGTTTTTTGAATTGAATACAACTCTTTCGGATTCAATGTATTTAAGGTATGGGTTTGCTAGACAAACACCATTCACGGATGCTCTGACAATGTCGGAGGTGTATTTCCAGTGTTTTTCGGAGGGCATTGGGGCTTTTTTCGTTGTTTGAACGATGCAAAGAAAGTGATGTGGGATGGATATATAGAAAAAAAGTGCAGAGCCCACCTTTTATATACTTTAAGCGGTGATGTCAGCTGTCTCAAAAAAAGCTTAGTTCTCAGCCGGCGGCCTAATTCCGCCTTTGTGGTTGTTTTCTTTGTCCCTCCTCCAGACAAAACAGACAATTATATGACTTTCAACGTCCTCTCATTCAACCAGGACACCACCTGCATAGCTGTGGCCAACGAAAAGGGGCTGGCAGTGTTCAATTGTGATCCATTCGATGTCAATTACAAAAATACAGAAATCTCCACTTCTGTCGTGGAGTTGTTGTTCTCCACATCACTAGCGGCAATTGTTGATCCATTGCAACAGAACAAAAGCTTGAAAATAATCAACATCAAGAAAAATTCAACAATCTGTGAATTGTCGTATACCAGTGAAATCATCGATGTTAAAATGAACAGAAAAAGAATGGTCATTATACTAACAGACAAAATTTTGATTTATGATGTATCATGCATGAAACTATTGCATCAAATAAAAATACCCATTAATAATAACCAACTCAAATTAAACTTGAAGAAATTATCATGTGATTTATCATCCTGTGATAATTCAATTTTAGCTTTTCAACAAATACACCCCGATAATCGTAATACAGACGAGGATGAGGCCGGTGATGATTACGATGATGATGATGATGATATAAATGATGCCGGCAATGAAAATGGTAATGAAAATTATCAGAATAGTAACGTCGTCATTTTCGATACATTAAAGATGACTCCGATTTCAATAATAAATTGTCATAAAACATCGGTTGAAAAATTAATAATATCACAAAATGGGGCATTACTTGCATCCGCATCAGTTAAAGGTACAATTATTAGAATTTTCAACACGAAAACAAGCAAAAAAGTTTGTGAATTTCGAAGGGGGTCATTACCAGCTATAATAACATCTTTAGCTTTCAGTTCTGATTATACCGTTCTTGCGTGTTCATCATTGAATGGGACTGTACATTTTTTTAAAATTCCACAGCAAATTGCAGAGATCGGACAAACTCCATCACCCTCTCCTGCACCATCAACGTCAGCAAGTCTAACACTATCATTACCTGAATCATCGCCGCATGAGTTACCACATATGTCCGAATTGGAAGGTGATGAAACAGAGGAAATACAAAGATTAATGGATTCAGTGGATAATGTAAAAATATCACATCATGGCAAGTCAACATTACATAAAACTAAACAATTAACATCGTACCTTTGGTCTTCGTCACAGAAGTATTTACCGACTGCAATTACCTCAATAATCCAGCCACAAAGGAACTTTGCATCCATCAGACTTCCCTCTTCTGAGCGATGCATAATTGGTCTTGTAGACCAAACCTGTTATGTTGCCACCGCTTCTGGTCTCTTTTTGCAATATACCCTTCCGATGCCACCCGCTAACCCAGCAGCGTCCCCTATTGAGTGTGTGGTACGCAAACAAAACCGTATCTCCATCTAATCTCTTTGTAACTGCTATGTATAGAAAACATGTAGCAACCACAACAAAAAAGATGTCGCGACAGAAAAATTTTTATGTACTGAGATGACGAAAGAGAAAACATCAAGTGAACAATTTCAGTTTATTGTACCAAAAAGGAATTGCCGAACGTTGTTAACACAATACGCTGGACATACAATAGAGAAGCACATACAACATGTCCGGACAGAGAAAACTGCAGCAGTATGTATATATGTTTACCTTTGTGATAATCCAAATTGATTAGTGCATTATCCAAAAAAGAGTGAAAAAAAGGTCTCAGTTTATGGGCTGTATTCTTTCATTTGAATATTAAATACTAACATTTATTACATTCCACTAATCATTTTATTTTTACAGGGAGATGGACAAGGTGTTCAAAAAAATTATCGAAGGTTTAGAAATCTTCGATACTTTATACGAAAGACATGAATCTGCAACAAGCTCGTCTCAAAAGGAAAAGCTTGAAAACGATTTAAAGAAAGAAATCAAAAAACTACAACGATTTAGAGAACAAGTTAAAAACTGGCAAGCCGCAAATGAAATTAAGGATAAGGATCAATTACTTGAACATCGTCGTTTGGTTGAAGTTGCAATGGAAAAATATAAGATTGTTGAAAAGGGAAGTAAAACTAAAGCTTATTCCGACCAAAGTTTGGCTACTGCCGACAAACCCGAAATCGACAATGAAGCAATTGAATTTGTGAGACAATCTTTAGATTCTTTACAACAGCAAATTGAAAGTTTAGAAGCCGAAGTTGAAAGATTGCAACCTTCGAAAAAGGGTAAAAAGAACATTCAAAATGAAAGCCAAAAGCAAGAACTTGAAGAATTATTAGCGTCACATCAATGGCACACTGAGAAACTAGAAATTGTTTTGCGATTATTGCAAAATGAAGTTTTGTCTGTTGATGAAGTTATGCAAATAAGTGACGATATAACCTATTATCTTGATGAAAATAGAAGTCCGGACTTTATGTTTGATGATACAATTTATGATGAACTCGATCTTGAAGCTGATCAAACTTTAATTAATGATATACATGTTCTTCCTGAGGAAAGTATAAATAATGATACTGATGAATCATCTCCAATACCCAAAGCTGTATCAAAGTCACATTCGGTACAACCCACATCGGGTTCAAACTCAACATCTAGATCAAACTCAACTCCTATTAAAGCTGTACCAAATAATGTAATTCCAACGGGAATAATATCTAATAACAATAACGTAACACAAGAAAAACCTCCCGTGATACAGGCCATTGGTACTTCTTCAAATAATCAAGCAACCGTCACAACGCTAAAACCAGCCCCAGTGCCCGCTTTAGCATCTGAAATGACATGGTCAAGTGTGGTAAAAAAGAAAGATGCAGTGCCTTCAACTAGTATATTAAATGCAGCATCTTCTTCATCACAACCAAAACCACCTGCATCTGCACCTAGTATTATTACTGACACTTCATCTATGATTTCACCTGATATTTCAGCTCAACAACCATCTTCATCTTCATTAGTAAATACAAATGCAGTAAATGCCGCAAGTGTGTTGGAAGCTTTAAAAAAGCAAAAGCCAAAAGATTCAAGCATTTCACCAAGTACAATAACTCCAATTTCAAGTTTAAATCAAGTACCTGCTTCTGCACCTGCTACAACATCCGAAGTTTCTTCATCTGCTATTGCAGCAGCAACTGAAAGTATGAATGCTTCAATAGATGCTCCTGAAGTTAAGCCTTTGATATCAGATATTAACAATAATAGTAATAATAAACCTCGCTCAATAGGATTAACAAAAACTGAAGAATTAGCATCATCGTCTGAAGGATTCCGATTTTTACCACCTGGTATTCAATCATTTATTTTTTCAATCTGTTCAAATAAAGATTTGACGACTACGACATATAATCCATTTCAATCAATTAACCATACACCAAGTAGATCATATCCAGCAGGCTTAAAAGGAATTCATTTAGCTGAAGCGTGGAACAAAATCAGTGTATCAAAAGATTTAAAAGCTGCAATTTCAACACTTGAAGTTGAATCTCTATTTTACGGTTATTACTTTGGTAGATCTGCTGAAGAAAGAGATATTACTTTAAATGCTTTAACTGAAAAGGGTTGGAAGAAATCTAAATTAAAACATGAATGGTTTTTATCAAATTCGGTTATTTCTAAAGGTGACAATTGGAGTATTGAAGCTGTTACCATTTTTAATGTCGATAATTGGTCTATTTCTGAACGTAAGAATACTAAAGTTGAAGCTAACGAATTTGTATAAAATTTAAGGTTTGTAATTGTTTTCATTATTATTAAGTTTTCTTTGATGACCATGTTGATTTTTTTTAATTTTTGTTTGTCTACTTGTTGGATTTTTTCTTTCGTGTTTGTATATTGCGTTTTTATTTAACTATTTCCAAACTGATAATTTATCACTTACTATTTATTATTATATTATCTACATATTATTGATAACTTCAAACTAAATATAAAGTAATAGGAAAGAATTTTAAGTTTATTCAAGTAGCATGAAATTGTTACAAAAAGCCATAAACAGTGAAGCTATGTATAAGTAAAAAATCGTGTATAAATGTATTATAAATAGAAGCGAAAAACTTTAGATTATTGCTTGACTTATTCTTCTTCATCAAATAACTTATCATCTTTGACTTCAGCATCTGAATTAATATCGTCAATATCCGAATAATCTTCCATTTCAGAATCTTCCTCGGAAGATTCACCAGAACTTTCGTCACTACCTTCTTCACCTGCTTTCTTTCTCTCTTCCCTTCTTTGTTTCTTTAATAACTTCTTTTCATTCTTCTTTGCCACATTAGCTGCTTGTTCTTTCTTTCTTAATTCTTTTTCCTTCCTTCTGACTGCATGTCTTTGTTCTAATTTACTTATTTCGGACTTAGTCTTCTTGAAATGTGCATGATGAAGAATTTTACCACCACAAACGCCATCTTCAATTTTGACTAAGCCAAGTTTCATTCTAGGTCCAATTTCGACCAATTTGACTGCCTTCTTCCTTTTAATAGTTTGAGTTTCTGGTTGTTCAGTTTCATCATCTGAATTTTCAGGATTGACAGCAGTGGTTTGTCTAGTTGTAATAGCATCGTCGTCTTCTTTAATTTCAACAATTGAATCATCTTCAACTTCAGAATCGGAGGTGAAACCAGCTTGTGCATATGGATCTAAAATAATATCTGCGACATCTTTTGTCTTTGATAAATTTGGTAATTTTTTATTCAAATGAGATTTAATATTGATAAGCTTTTTAACATTCCTAGAAACATCAACTAACTTAGTCTCAATAACATAATGTCTTAATTCAATAATTCCAGTTTCTTTGTCTTTATTTAATAAAAGTACACGCTTAATTGTACCAACTTTGGTATTCATTGGAGAAATTGGAGGAAACATATTTTGAAACATTGTGACAACAAGCTTTTCTTCAGGAGATGCGTCTTTTGGATTAGTGAAGCCATTCATAACAAGTAATGGAGGATTTAAGAATTCTGGTGCTGAAGCACTTATGGATTTTGGATTCCTCTGTATACGAGTGATATCTTTACAAAGTGAATATTCTAAAATTTTAAAACTAATGGTTGGACCTCTTGGCATGCTTGTTAATCTTAAATGTGTTGAACCTGTCTTTTCGTTTTGACTGAATAACATTAAGTATGTAATACCTAATGGACCTGCCATAACAACGAAATCTTTAAGTTTATTAGATTTTCTTTCACGTAGACGAATTGCTGTGTGTGGTTGCATCATATTTCTTGTATCCCTAACAAGTTGGGAGAAAGTATGATTTTCTAAGGCAGTACCTAAATGAATAACCATTGATGTTGGAATTCCCTTTAATTCTGCCTCTGATTTCTTAACATGAGTTCTCTTTTTTTGCTGTAATAATATTAAAATAATAGGGATCAATGTTAGTATGCTTGCCTATAGACTAATAATTTTTTAAGTGAGAACATTCTCTTCATCTGTGAATTATGATACATACTCTTCTTCTAGCCATGGTTGTTCTATAATATATGAGTTGGAAAAAAACCAAAATAAGATAAAATTGAATGTTAGAATTACAAGTGAAAAATTCCAGATAAAAAAATTTTTTTCTTTTATTTTCAAAATTTATTTCACACCAGTTTAAAAATTAATAATACCTAAACTATCTTTTTGTAATCTGTCTTTGACACACAAAATCATTCAACATGTCTGGAAGAGTAGGTAAATTCCAAAAGAAGATTAATAATAAGTACATTAGTGAATTGAAGAAAAAATTAGCTTCAAATAATAAAAACAAGGAAGAAAAACATGTCCTAAAACCAGAATCTGATAATGAATCTGATAATGAAGAAGAAACAAAAGAAAATGGATCAAATGCACCAACTGAACAAGAAGAAGAAAACTTAAAGAAGTCTTTTAAAGATTTTGGATTGAAAGATGATATTTTGGAAGCCCTTGAACAACTTAACTTTGATAAACCAACACCAATTCAGGCACAATCATTAGGTCCTGCAATTGAAGGTAGAGATATTATTGGTATTGCACAAACTGGTTCAGGTAAAACTGCAGCATTTGCTATTCCAATTTTACAAGCATTATGGGATGCACAAACACCATATTTTGCATGTGTTTTAGCACCAACAAGAGAATTAGCATACCAAATTAGAGAAACTTTTGATGCATTGGGATCAAATATGGGACTTAGATGTTGCACTATTGTTGGTGGTATGGATATGATGGAACAAGCAAGAGACTTAATGCGTAAACCTCATGTGATTGTTGCCACTCCTGGTAGATTAATGGATCATTTAGAAAATACCAAAGGTTTTTCACTTAGAGCTTTAAAGTTTTTGGTTTTGGATGAAGCTGATAGATTATTAGAGTTAGAGTTTGGTCCTGTTCTTGATAAAATTTTACAAATTATTCCAAGAAAAAGGACAACATATTTGTTCTCTGCAACTCTAACCTCAAAAATTGATAAATTACAAAGAGCTTCATTACATAATCCTGTTAAAGTTGCTGTTAATAGTAAATATTCAACAGTCGAAACATTAATCCAAACATTAATGGTTGTTCCTGACGGTTTTAAAAATACTTATCTTGTTCACTTGTTGAATGACAATGTTGGAAAATCCATTATTATATTTACCAGAACTTGTGCACATGCCCAGAATATATCATTACTTGGTAGAATTCTTGGGTTTTCTGCAATTCCATTACATGGTCAATTAACTCAAGCTCAAAGATTGGGTGCATTAAATAAATTTAAATCTGGTGACAAAAATATTCTAGTTGCAACGGATGTTGCAGCAAGAGGTTTGGATATCCCTTCTGTTGATTTAGTTATTAATTATGATATACCAACTGATTCTAAAGCATATATTCATCGTGTTGGTAGAACTGCAAGAGCTGGTAGATCTGGTAAATCAGTCTCGTTAGTTACACAATATGATTTGGAATTGATTTTAAGAATTGAAAAAGTGATTAATATGAAACTTCCAAAGGAGACACCAGATAAGGGTGAAATCTTAGCTTTGCATGATTCTGTTGATAGGGCATCTGCAGAATCTATTCGTCAAGTCAAACAATTCCATAGCAATAGAAAACAACGTCGTTAATTTCTGTAAATATATAAAAAAACGGTATAAGATAAAACTAGTAAAAACATTAAATTTAAAAAAGAACATCATTCAAACGATAAGCAATTGTTTGAAAATAATACTGGTACGAACACGCCATGCCAACAGTTAATGACATTGAATGAGTGAACGCAATAGCAAACTAGAATGAGTTTGATTAATATATCCGAAAATTCATATATGGTTTGATTAACCTGCAACACCCATCAAACCATCATAGAAACTTCCCAACAGAGGACCAGATAAATCCAATAACTGTAACTGAAAAGTTCGCTTATTACTTTTCTTTTAACTATACACATGATCCTTTAACTTCTTTTTTCCTGCAACATACTTTCAATGTCTACAAATAAAAGACCGCCTAGTTTAGAAGAGTTGCTGGCTGTGAAAAGGAAAAATCAAGCGGCAAAGAAAGAGGTTAACCCGTCTACATCAAAAGCTAAATTTCTAACCAGTTCGCAAAGACAAAAATTAAGAATTGATAAAAATATTGATTCAAAAGAACCAGAAAAAAAACAGTTGGTTGATAAAAAACCAGCAATACAAACGTTTGCAGAAGATGAGTCAATAGAAGATGAAATGACCGATGAAAATAGAAATTCTTACAAGAATAACAATAAAGGAAAATACAAATTTGGTTGGGATGAAGCTGAAGATACATCAAACAACACACCTACTTTACTGTTAACGAAACGGAAAGTCAATGATTATTCGCTGGATTTACCATCAAGAAAAAAATACAAATTGGATGGTCCAGATTATAGTGCAATGCACTGGTCAAAGAAGCCCCTAGATAAAATGAATAATAGAGATTGGAGAATTTTAAAAGAAGACTTCAACATTTTAATCAAAGGTTCAAATTCTAATAATATAATAATGAGATACTGGAAAGAAAGTGAAATTCCTAAGCAAATGGTTGATAACTTAGAATATCTAAATTATACAGAACCAACACCTATTCAAAGAGCAACTATCCCGCTAGCATTAAAGGGTAACGATGTTTTAGGTATTGCTGAAACTGGTTCAGGAAAAACATTGGCGTTTTTGATCCCAGCCATTTCATATGTTATGAACTTACCACCTGTGCGACCTTTTGAAAGCCCATACGTGTTGATTATAGTTCCGACAAGAGAATTGGCCCAACAAATCGAAATTGAATGTCAAAAATTCATGACTAAATTACATTTTAATATTGCATCAATAGTTGGTGGTCATTCATATGATGAAAATATTAGCAAACTTGAAAAAGGCGTGGAAATTTTGGTTGGTACACCAGGTAGATTACTTGATGTGTTAGAAAAAAAACTTGTTGAATTGAATAAATGTTTTTTCCTAGTTGCTGATGAAGCTGATAGAATGATTGATATGGGATTTGAAAAACAAGTACAAAGTTTAATTGAACAATTACCAGAGGGAAATAAAAACCCATTTGCAAACAATGCTGAAGACGCTAAAAGAACAACATTGATGTTTACAGCAACAATGCCTCCATCAATACAGAGAATGATATCTAAATACTTAAACAACCCGATTTCAGTCACTGTCGGTAATGTAAATAATGCAGTTGAAACTGTCGTTCAAGATGCAATCAAAGTTCCAAACGATGATGATAAAAAAATGAATATTCTAAGAAATATTTTACGTAAATTCAGTGCTCCGATTGTTATATTTGTCAATTTTCAAAGATCTTGTGAAATGCTTTTTGAACAGTTGCAAAAATGGCATTTTAAGCCCACTGTTATCCATGGTGGTAGATCACAAGTGCAGAGGGAGGAAGCTATTGAATCAATCAAATCTGGTGAATCGGACATTTTAATTGCAACCGATGTTGCAGCAAGAGGTATTGACATCCCCGATGTTTCCTTGGTTGTCAACTACCAGATGAGTAAATCCATTTCTGAGTACGTTCATAGAATTGGTAGGACTGGTAGAGCTGGTAAAAGGGGTACAGCAATTAGTTTCTGGAATGCAGAAACCGATGAAGAAGTTTTGTTTGACCTTAAATCAATTATTCTAAAAAGTGATATAAGTAAATGTCCAAGTGATTTGTTTCATAATGAAAGCACAAGAGCTAGGGATTTTAAAAATATTGAGAATTGATGTGTATATTACATAAAATTTTATAGAATTGAAAAATTAAGGGAAAGTTCTTAATTAATTGTCATCTTCTTCACTACTTGAATATCCAGTGACTATGCTAGTAGAAGGTTGGGAATTTATGGATTCTGATCTTTGTTTTGCTAACGTTTGCAGAAGATTTAGTTGAATTCCATTTTGTTGATAATTTTGTGCATCAGTATCATCAAACTTCTCTTGGTTGTAATTATGCAGTTGTTCTTTTCCAGGAGATTCTGTTTTCTGTTTCTTAGCGGAGTTCTGTTCTTTTAGTATCTGTAATAATTTTCTTGCTGTCTCCATTGACATTTCGTTTTCTTCATCTCTTGCTCTTTTACGTGCACTATATTTAGGATCATCGTTTGCCCACCGTATATCCAGAGTCTCTGATGTATTTCCAGGCGTTAAACTTTGGCCATACATTGATTCTTTTGCAAATTGAGCTTGACTTTCAAGTTTGAATGAAACAAATGCCGCATTTTTACCAGGTAGTGCTTTAACATAGGATACATCTCCAAACTCCCCAAAACATTTTGATAATCTCATTTCTATATTATTATGCATATCTGAAATTCTATTTATGTATAATGTTTTATTGACCTTTCCAAATGAACCAATACCAGACATATCATCTCTGTAATCCATAAACTTTTCTCTCCCAAAACAATCCACCGTCGTTGGGAAAATATCCAAATCTGTTGGTATTCGGTGTAAATAATCACACTTTTTTCCGTTGCAACAATATCCTCTTGCAAAATACAAACAAAAATAATCTGACTTATTTATTTCTCCAGGTTTGACATATTTATCAGCCTTAGTGTAGCCACTATCTCGTTTAACATCACATCTATGTTTAGCATGTACCAATCCTGTTCTTCCATTATTTTCTCCTCCGCACCATTTATTATACCAAATGTTGAACACTTGACCAGATTGCTCAGGTTTGCTATTTTCCTTTACTAACGCAGGATCTAACTGAACTCTAGCCGGTCTTTTTATCATAATATATCCTGAAAATCCGTCAATATCTGACAAAAAACATAATTTTTCAATAAGAGAATTACTTTTTACTTTTTACTTTTTACTTTTTACTCTTTCGAAATAGATCAACGTTTTAAAATTTACATGTTGCGAATTTGACTAACAAACTGGATAGAGCACATTAATACATATGTTTATTTTTTCTGGTTAACTTGCTGATAAATAGGAACATAGGAACATAAAACAACATGTCCAAAGTGACATCCCCATATGATTCAATTACATTTGGGAATCCATTGTCACTTCGAGTGGACAGTAATTATTTGTCGATTATGTCAATTTCACCTTGGGGTAGAGATGTAGTACTTGCAGGACGAAAAGGTTTGTTGATAGTCGATTTAGATGATCCATTTGCTGCACCAAGATGGCTGCATCATGAAACTTCATGGGAAGTTGCAGATGTTCAATGGTCACCACACGTTTCTAAACCATCATGGGTTGTTTCAACATCAAATCAAAAGGCGATGGTTTGGAATTTAGCAAGATCTTCAACTGATGCAATTGAATATGTTTTACATTCACATATAAGAGCAATTACTGATATTCATTTTCATCCACAAAATCCAGAAATGTTGGCAACATGTTCAGTCGATTCATTCGTTCTAGCTTGGGATCTACGTTGTCCAAAAGAACCCGTTCACCAATGGTCAGATTGGAGATCTGCTGCATCCCAAGTTAAATGGAATTATCAAGATCCAAATATCATTGCATCTTCTCATAATAGTAATATACAAATTTGGGATATTAGAAAGGGTGCAATGCCAATGAAAAGTATTGAAGCTCACGATGCAAAAATTAATGGTTTAGATTGGAGTAGAGAAAATAAGTATGAATTGATTTCATCATCTAACGATATGTCGGTTAAGTTTTGGTCATTTGATAAAGAATATGAAAAACCAGTTTATACGATTAGAACAGATTTCCCGGTTTCTAAAACGAGACACGTTCCCTTTGGTGATCACGTTTGTGGTATTATGCCGTTAAGAGGGGGTAATAATTCAATTTATATGGTTGATTACAAAGATAAAGTAGGTGAAGATGGACTTAATCCATCTTATGTTTTCAAGGGACATACAGAACCACTGAAAGATTTTGTTTGGAGATCAAGACATACACCAAATACAACAGTTGATGACAGTGAATATCAATTGGTTACGTGGGCATCAGATAGAGATTTGAGATTATGGCCTTTAAATGACAACATTTATAAAAGTGTTAATTTCAAAAGAAACCAACCATTAAAAGCAGGTCGAAAATTAAAAGAATTTGAATATGGATCGTATCGTCCTGAACCTCAAGTTTCAACTGAAAATAAATTGATCATACGGCACAAGCACGTCGGATATCAAGGTTCTTCATATGCAGACAATTCTAGGAATATCAATGGTGACTTTAATCACCTGAGCTGGATTTCAGGTATTAAATTTGGACAATCTGCATTTCAACATGTTGATAATGATCCTAACAGTGCAACTTATGGTGATAATAGTAATCAACCCCTTAACTTGGGTGAAGAGTTTAGTAACGTTGGACATAAGTTTCCAAGGCTTAGATTCGAAAGAATATCGGTTTCGACTGGTGTTTTAGTTTTATCATTAAATGGGCCATGGTCGTCAGAAAATAAAGATGAATTAATTTTTATAAGAATTGAGTTTAATTTTCCAAAGGGATATCCATCAGCAAATGCTGTACCGAAATTTAAACTTGAAGATACCCATGAATTGACAGGTGACAAAAAACAAGAAATTTTAAAGAGTCTGCAAGAAATAAGTACAGCTTACTGTTCCCATGAGAGATTTTGCTTGGAACCATGTTTACGGTATTTACTAGGTGAAAAAATTGATTTAGATTTTGAACTTGAAGAATCTCTTGATTCTTATGGTTTAGATTATAAGGAAATGAATAATGATGATGATCTTGTATCAATTAGTCCAGATGCTAGTGATTCCGAAGATAACGTGAAAATAGGAAATTCTGCAGACGATGATGATGATGATGATGGTGATGATGATGATGATGATGATGATGATGATGATGATGATGATGATGATGATGATGATGATGGTGACGGCTATAATAATAGAGTTCAAGAGATAAATAAAAAGAAGGGTGCTTTTGATAGTACTCCTGTTTCTAAAGGATGTGGTGCAATTTGGACACCAAGCGGACATTTGGTTTGCTTTTTCATTTCAAAACAAGTGGAAAGTGATCAACATTTAATCAAATTTGGGCAACAAGGATTTAGTTTGGTTAGAAATCTTAAACGAAAGCATGTTCAGGATGGCATACAATTAGGAGACGAAAAATATTCCGGCAATATTTCCAATGAAAGTGACACAGATTCAGATTCTTCAAATGATAGTTTATCGAATGATTTTGATGTGTTTCAAGGTACCCTGTATAGAACAAAAGTGCCCGGTTTGTTAAAAAACGTCAACATTGATTCTAAACAATATTCATCAAAGGCAAAAAGTAATATACTATCAGATAGATCATTTACAAATACTTCCAAATCACATCCTTCTAAAAATGTTATCAAAATTTACGATTTTCAATATTTAATACCCGTTAAAATGGAATTAGCATATGAGTATAGGGTTTTGGGGGATGCGCCAAACGTGTTAGCTGAACATAACGCACTAATTGCTGAAAAATATGGATATAAAACAATCGCAAATTGTTGGAAGATTTTATCAGTTATACTGTTGAAAGATGTTACTATTGATGAAGCAGTTACAACAGCGTTGTTACAAAAATTTGGAAAAGAAGTAAATGATTTTGAACTAGCAAATAATTATAGATTTTATTGGGGATTCCATCCATTTGGTGGGGTTTGGCTGGTTAAACAATTATTTGAGTATTTTAAAAAAGTTAATGATATTCAAATGTTAGCGATGTTATCATGTATATTATTTGAAAATCATGATATAAAGGATGATGTTACTCTACCAATTAATTCACTGTATACTACAAAACATGCACCAATGGAACTGAAAAAATCAATTTTAAGGAAAAACTCAAATACATACTTAAATCAGCGTAATGGATCCGCAATAAAAGGTATTGGTGGCACGTTTAATAAATCATCGCCATTAGCAATCCATAATCCAAACAGTGTTTCATTCAATAGGAAATATTCAAGAAGTATTTATAGCTACAATGCAATGTCGAGTCCAGTTAATTATTCACCATATCGTATGCCCTCGGTCAGTACTTTATCGTCCTATGAATTTGATAGTAGAAGTTTTAAAAGTTCATCACCTGCAGGTACAGATATGAATGTAACGAATAGTATGATTCCATCAAATAGACGTGGTATAAAACATCAAGGAAATAATGGAATTGACTATACTGGTAATAATGGTGCTGAAACTTTAACTAACTCATCATCATTTGTTCCACTACCACCAATAGGCTTACAGCTGAGTAGAACATTATCAATATCATCGGCAAATGTTTTCAGCCAACATTTTGCCAAAAGTCAAAATGCGTTGAATGTTAATAATGAAGAGAAAAATATTATTGAAAAGAAACCAAATATTAAACTTGAAATGAAAAATATAACAGAACTCGACCTATATGAGGATCGATATGGTGTCAATATTGAAGGGTTTGTTGATTCGAAAGAGTTAACACAGTATAGATCAGAATATGCATCGATTCTCTTTTGTTGGGGATTACCAGCAAACAGATTAAAAATCCTAAAGTTCAACTATAACGGCAACTCAACCAGAAAATCCCGTAATAAGGGAACCGACTTTAAAGAACATTGTGGAGAAATTGGCTGGTGTGAAGGTTTACAAATTGAATCATTGGACAAACCAAAGGTCAAATGGGATAAAGCCCATGACAAGAATAAATGTAATTATTGTCAATTAAAAGTTACCAAGAGACTGTCGGTTTGCACCAGTTGTAATCATATAATGCACGATGTTTGTGCAATTGAATGGTGGGAAAAACACCAAATGGATGAATGTCCAAGCGGCTGTGGCTGTGAATGTTTGAATCAGAAGAAGGGGTTATAATTACACCTTCTGTTTACGTCTATAGTTCTATTTCTAGAGAAGACCTACAACAAACTAACTACACAAGTTGAGCCGAACTTGAAATTTACGTCATCGGCGCGTCGTTGAGAAAAGGGAGGCGATGTAGCTTGCTAATTTCGGATTTCCTTGCGTGCTTATTAATTATATTGCATTATATAACTGTCTAATTGCTGCTACTGTAACTTTCCTCCTTGTTGTCACCTCTCTTGTCCCATCCACAATGGCTTCCAATCCACCATCTACTTGCTGTACAAAACTCTGTCTTCACATTGGCGCTTCAAAGGGCCATTATGAAGTAATTGACTCTCTTAAATGCTATGTCACCGAAAACTATAAGACTACGTCAGATAAGTATCTTCTTATATTCCCAGATATCTTCGGTGTCCATCTCACAAACACTCAATTGGTTGCTGATACCTTTGCTTCTCAATTAGGCTATCCTGTTATCATTATCGATATTCTCAATAAGGATCCTTTTGTTCCTGAAGCTGGTCATGACTTCAATACCTGGCTGGCAAAACATCCAGTTAACAAGACAATTGAGTTAATCAAATCTTGGTTAGAAACTTTCAAGTCAACCCATACTTCAGTTAAGTTCCTTGCAGGAATTGGTTATTGTTTCGGTGCAAAATATTTAGCTCATTATTTGAATGATTCAAACATTATTACCATTAATGTTGGTGCATTCGCACATCCATCATGGGTCACTGAAGATGAATTAAAGGCAATCAACAAGCCTTTAATTTTATCTTGTGCTGAAAACGATAATATCTTCACAAAAGAGTTAAGATACAAATCTGAAGATATACTTAAGGCGTCAGGAATTGATTACCAATTTGATTTATATGCTAAAACCTGCCATGGTTTTACTGTCAGAGGTGATTTGTCTGTTCCTCAAGTCAAATATGCTGCAGAAAAGGCATTATCGGACCAGGTTGTCTGGTTCAAGTACCATGAATCAGCATAATAGTTGTGTATCTAACCCTTTTACGTAATACCTGAACCATTTTGGGTTTTTATTTTTCTATGTGTATAATCTGAAAAACGCGACGTTTATTGAAAATTGATCAACGAACAAGAAACTAGCAGTATCATAAGGTATTATATTTCTTTCATTGGATGAGACAATGTATCAACCAAACCAATTAGTACTTGCCAAAATCAAAGGTTTCCCTGATTGGCCTGCAATTATAGTGCCTAGGGAGAAAATTCCTACAAAATTATCATCACCAAAGAAATTTGAAAAACAAGTATCAAATTACCTTTCACCTGATTCTGATTCAATTGTTGTTAAATTTTATTATGATGATCAGTATTCATGGACAAAATTACCCAATTTGAAACCTCTTAATGAACAAATTATAAACGATTATTTGTTATCTGTAGGTGATGCGACCACATCCCGGGGTGGACGTAAGAAAAGAATAACTGAAGCTTATTTAAAAGTAAAGGAAATTCCAATTGACGAATTTTTAGAATTCGGTAGTTGGGGTAAGCCGAAAACCCCTGAACCTGAGCCTGGGCAAGAATCTCTAAAACACTCAATTGATGATGAAGGATTAGAAACTGCTGCTCCTAAAAGACAAAAGAAGAAGCCTGGTCCAAAACCAAAGAGAAAGCCAGGTAGACCACCAAAGAATCCAGTAAGTGAAGAGCCAAAACCAAGGAGAAAGCCTGGTAGACCAAAGAAAGTAAATATCATTGAAACTATAGATGATGAAAATGATATTGATTATGCAAGTAGTTTGGAAGATGCAGATGATGATATTGACGAGGATATTGAAGAGGATGAGGTTGAAGATGATGAAAATAGTGAAGATGATGAAAAGGAAGATGACGAAGAAGAAGAAGAAGAAGAAGAAGAAGGCCTTATCATGACTGATACATTAGCATTAAAACAACCTGCAGATTTTAACGTGAATTTTAACGAAATTCCATTAAATAGTGCTTTAATTCAAGAAGTGAATGAAATGACAAGTTGGTGTACCGATTTAAGATTACAATTACAGAAACTGATATTCCCATTAAAAGAACAGGAAAGGGGTAATATTCCTGATGATAAACAATCATTAGATAAACCAAAAGATACAGAAGTTGAAGAAGTAAAACCAACCGGAGAGGAAACAAAACCAGCTGAAGAAGAAGAAAAACCAAAAGAAGAAGAAAAAGAAGTCACACCAGTTGAAGAAGTCAAGAAAGAAATTGTTCCACCAACACCGATTGATTATAAAAAGCTATGTAAATCGATTGAAGAATTAATTGATCCACTATTATCAGCAGATTTATCAAAATCAATTTTGAAAAGCTCTGGATTATCGAACCTGATTTTCATTATTTTACTCAAGCCAGAGTTTCAAACAAGCCAAGTGATTTCTAAAAAGCTAAATGTTTGGTGGACCAAAAACTTTAATTTTGATGTGGTTACTGACAACCATTGGTCTGATGATTTTACAATTGAAATGCACTTAAATGATGAAAGTGAAAGAAGAGCAAGAGAGGAAGAAAAAAAACGTAAACGTAAGGAAGAAAGAAAGTCCCAATCTTTACAACAAACTCCGGATGTGGAACAACAAGCTGTGTAAGCTAAGTATCTATCCACTTATTTTATTTGTAATAACAATCAAAGGCTATAGGTAGAACCGAGCCAATTGTATTTTAAGAAAGCTATGTATATCTTTGGAATTCTGTATCCTAAATAGTAAATAGCCACAAACTGAACGAAAATCTAAAGTTTTTTATCCGGCCGAGACTTTTCAACTGTTGAAGATTACAGAAAAACGGTGGAATTTCCACAATTTCCTGATCTTTTGCTGTGATGTTCTTCTTTTACCAAGGAATCCACCATGTCAGAGCAGCCGTTAGTGAAAAATCCATATGCTGATCTGAATACTGATCATTCAACTTCTTTACCAGGGTTTGTTGCGGAAGAAATTATTGAAGAAAATTATGGTTCCACAAATTTATCAATGACAAAGTCTCATGGACAAGATACTGAAAATGATAACGATAATCCAAATAACGGGTATTTATTACCTTTTAACCAAACTGTTGCAGTTTTGGTTCCCTTATATTCGTTGGTCTTTTTGGCATCATTAGATTCAACTATTTTGTCGACTTTAATGACAGATATTGCATCAGATTTAAATGCAATTCCTTATATTTCATGGATTGCAACTGCATATCTTTTTTCCACTTCTATTGTCCAACCATTAGGTAAATTGAGTGATATTTTTGGTAGAAAATCTTCATTACTAGTTTGTATTTCCATATTTATAGTTGGTTGTTTACAATGCGCAATGGCGACTTCTGTCTATTCCTTCTCAAGTGGTAGATTTTTAAGTGGTTTTGCAGCTGGTTTAAATTCCTTGAGTTCAATTATTACCACTGATTTGATTCCTTTGAGAAACAGAGGTGTTTATCAAGGTTTAGGTAATATTTTTTACGCCTTAGGTTCCGCTGTTGGTGGTACTTGCGGTGGCTGGATCTCACAAAATTGGGGTTGGAGAATGGCATTCTGGTTTCAAATTCCAATTGGAATTTGTGCATTTTTGGTGATTTTTTTCTTCTTCAATTTACCTCAATTACCACATGAAATTGAATTTGCAGATGTTTCAACAAGTGACAAATTAAAAAAGATTGACATTAAGGGTATTTCATTAATTGCATTTAATTTATTTATTTTAATTTTAGTTACAAGTGTTAAATTTGATAGTTGGATTTATTATTTGATTTTAGCTGCAGTGTTTGTTATTGGTCTTATTAAATTATATCAAGTTGAGAATGATCATGAATTTGCAATCATACCAATGGAAATTATGAAGAATAGGTCAGTTTTAAGTTCATCATTGGCAAACTGGTTTGGGTCCATCTATTCATATGTTTTAATTTATTATTTCCCAGTTTACTTAACAACCGTTTTGGATATTTCATCAGAAGGTGTTGGTATTAGATTAGTCCCAAATATTATCATTATTTCTGGTGCTAGTATTTTAAGTGGTTTTTACATGAAATGGAGTGGTAAATACTTAAAATTTTCAATCATTGTTGCAATATTCGGTAATATTGGCTTAGCTTATATGTTGTATAGAACATTCCCAGGAGTTTCTCCACCATCATTATTTGAACAATACTCTCTGAATATTCTATCATTGAGTTCATATGGTTCGATGCTTACAGTCACATTATTAGCATTAATTGCAAGTGTGCCATTACATTTCCAAAGTTCAGTTACATCAATTCAATATGCGTTTAGAAGTGTCGGATCAACATTAGGTACATCAGTTTCGTCATTCATCTTTACATTTGTTCTGGATAGAACATTAACTTCCAAATTAGTTGAAAATAAGCCAGATAATTTAACAAATGATAAATTGTTTGAAATTATTAACAACGCATTACATGATGCAAAGTTCATTAGATCAAAGAATGCGCCAAAATGGGCAATTGATTTGATGGTTTATTCCTACAATATCAGTGTCTGGTACACATTTGTATTTGCTATGGTTGCATCATTATTTGGTATGATTGCAATTTCAATGATGAAAGAAAATAAGCTCCATACAAGCGTTCAAAGATAACGCATCTGATAAATAATACAACTCCTAATAGATTCATATATAGATAAATAAAGTCCAGTTTACGTTTTTTTTGTAATTTTGTATTGTAGAATATACTTTATTGTTAATCAGAAGCTAGTTTTGCTTCTCAAAAATAAAAGAAATGAACTGACTGATTTATTTCGAAAACAAAACTATAAATACATACTCACTATAAACAGAACTGCTCTCTCCACCTGCACAGCAACGTTGTACAACATACACACTGTTCAGTCTCTTTCAGTGAAGCAAAGCTCTGCGTTATTCATGTTGTGGTCGATCGACCGCACACGGACATATCGCCACATCTTCTGCTGAGCCGCGTCTGAGCTTTTTCTCGCCTTCCGTGTATCACGTTTTATTTTCCTTTCTCGCATTGTGATTAGAACGGGAAATGCACGGGGAATGCTGTTCTACAACATATTAAAAGCGTTTTCTGCCCGTTATCTATCACTTTTCTTTTCTGTTCATACCTGGGTCTACAAGCCATTCATTGTCCTAGTTGTTCTTTTTGGTCAAGTTCTCCATCGGTATCCTTTTATAATATTCTGCGAATATCCTATGCCCTGGTTTCTGGGCGCATAATTTCATTATTTAGCCATTTTTCATAATTAATAAGAATCAATTTTCAAAAAAAAAATAATGTCAATCACAACAATAGTTCAAGTCTCCGGAATGACTTGTACCTCTTGTACTAACTCAATTAAAAAAGAACTCGAAAAAAATGCTAATGTGTCTTCGGTTTCTGTTTCACTATTAACTGAAGAAGCCACTGTTACACATAATTCAAATATTTCAACGGATCAAATACTTGAAACAATTGATGATTTAGGTTTTGATGGTGAACTAATATCCTCTGTAAAAAATGATAACAACGAAAAGAATGAAAGTGATGAGATCCCTGATATAATGACCATATTACAAATTGGAGGTATGACTTGTTCTTCTTGTTCAAATTCTATTGTAAATACTGTATCTAAAAATCCAAATATTATATCAATTGATGTCTCATTAATAACCGAAGAAGCCACAATAGTACATAATTCTAACATTTCAACACATGAGCTTATAGAGATAATCGAAGATATGGGTTTCGATGCTTCTTTAATATCTTCAAAATCAAATTCAACTTCCAAGTCGGAAAAGGCAACTTCTCCACATAAGTTATTCAAAACACAATTAACCATCCATGGTATGACATGTACATCATGTGTCAACTCAATTACAAATCAATTCAAACAACTAAAAGAGGTAGAATCTATTAATGTTTCACTAATGACCGAGACTGCAACAATTATTCATAATGTTAACTTATCTATAGATAAAATTAAAGAAATTATCGATGATTTAGGTTTTGATTCAAATATAATTAATGTTACTGAATTGCAACCAACATCGTTTAAATCTACTGATATTTTAAGTGCTAATTTGAAAATATTTGGTCTGACAAATTTAGAATCTGCTGACCAATTAGAATTAAAATTATTGGATTTACAGGGTATAGTCAATTGTGAAATTAATTATTCTTTATCAACTTTGAATATTGAATATGACTCAAATTTAACTGGTATTCGATCGATTATAAATGAAATTAGTAAAAATAACTGCGATGTTATATTAGTCAATAAATTAGATTCAACCTCCCAAATTGATTTATTGTCGAAGATTAAGGAAATTAACTATTGGAAATATATTTTCATAAGATTATTAATATTTGGTTTACCTGTTTTCTTTTTAGGCCATATATTCCCATTTATTAAAAAGTGTGCCCATATGAACAATAATAAATTAAGATTATTCAATGGTATTTATTTGGATGCTTTACTGCAGCTGATTTTAGGCACTTATATTCAATTTTGGTTGGGTAAACAGTACTACATTAATTGTTATAAATCTTTAAGTCACAAGGCTGGTAGTATGGATGTTCTAATTTGTATTTCAACAACAATTGTCTATTTTTATTCACTATTTAGTATATTACGTTCAATTGTATTAGATACATATCCAAATGTTTTATTTGATACTGCTACAATGTTATTTGTATTTGTCAGTTTAGGTAAATGGGTTGAAAGTAAGGCAAAGGGTAGTACTTCAACCGCTTTATCAAAACTATTGTCATTAACTCCATCAAATTGTTTAATTGTTGAAAATCCAGAAATGCTTAATGATGGTGAAGATTTATCGAAATTAGATAGTTCATTAATTAACCAAATCACAATTAGTATTGATTTATTACAAAAAAATGATATTGTAATTATTTTACCTGGTTCAACAGTTCCCACTGATGGTGAATGTATTTTTGGTACTTCTGAGATTAATGAATCTTTATTAACCGGTGAATCATCGCCTGTTTTTAAAACGGTTGGTTCACAATTAATAGGAGGTTCACTAAATATATCTTCAACTATTTATATGAAAGTTACAAAATTAGGGGATCAAACTCAACTACAACAAATTGTTAAGTTAGTTAAAGAAGCACAAATTTCCAATGCCCCAGTTCAAAGATATGCTGACTCAATTGCATCAATTTTTGTTCCATTTGTCTTGCTAATATCATTAATCACTTTAGTGTTTTGGTTATTATATGTCAAATTTATGCCAATTACATCAGTACCTAAGATGTTTTTAGATTCAAATGATGAAATCGAATATTTTAAAATTTTACAGGTTGCCATCTCAGTCATTGTTGTTGCATGTCCATGTGCTTTAGGTTTAGCTGCACCAACGGCAGTTATGGTTGGTACGGGTGTTGGTGCAAGTAACGGTGTTCTAATCAAAGGAGGTGAAGTTTTGGAAAATGCAAGCAATATTGATACCGTTATTTTTGATAAAACTGGTACACTGACAAATGGGGTAATGGGATTAACAAATTACGAATTTATTGGAGATTATAAGGATGAAGAATTTTTAATTTGGTCATTAGTTAATTTAATTGAATCAAATAGTGAACATCCTATTGCTAAAGCTCTGGTTAATGAATCTTTAAATCATTTGTCAAATAAAAACTCGTTACCTTTCCAAATAAGTCAAATTCAGACACATATAGGTCTGGGTATTGAAACTGACTGTTTAAACTTAGAAAATAATAATAATCTGAGTGTCAAATTAGGCAATGTTAAATTTATGAAAACTTTCAAAATGGTAAATGTTGAAGATTTTAACAACGTAGTTAACAGAAATTTAGCTAACGCAAAAATTAGTTCAATTTGTCATATTTTGATTAATGATACTTATGTCGGATATACTGAATTATCAGATACTTTAAAATCAGATGCAAGGGAAACAATTGAATCATTTATCAATTGTGGTTACTCAGTTGGTATGGTTACAGGGGATTCTATTGAAACTTCAACACATGTTGCGAAATTGTTAGGTATACCATTAAACAATGTTCTAGCAGAATCAAGTCCTGAAGGTAAATTAGGGTATATTAAAAAATTACAAGCTATTGGATTGAAAGTTGCATTTATTGGTGATGGTATTAATGATGCACCTGCATTGGTTCAATCAAACACAGGAATTGCAATTTCTTCGGGAACTGATATTGCAATGAGTGCAGCTGATATTGTTTTGCTATCCTCTTCGACAGACTCAAATATTGAATCTAGCAATGGATTATTTGAAGTTTTTGAGAGTTTTGATATTTCAAAGGTTACCTTTCATACAATTAAATTAAATTTTCTTTTAGCAATAATTTACAATTTAATTATGTTACCAATATCTATGGGTATTTTAATTATACCTTTTAATGTTACAATGCATCCAATGTTTGCAAGTGCTGCAATGGCTTGTTCCTCAACATCAGTTATCGTAAATTCATTAAGACTAAAAAAATGGGATGTAAATAACTTGAAAGAAAAAATTCAATACAATAATAATTATGAAGCTAACAACAATGATATGAATTTTGGTATGGATAATGAAATTATGGACAATAGGTTAAACATTGCTGAACTATCAATTTCGAGTTTTATAATTAACAAACATCCTATATCAAATTTTAGAAAACCTTTCTTAATTAGAACTTACGAGAAGATAACTTCATTATTTAGATCAAGAAGATCAGAAAACAATTATTATACTGCATTGCGAAATGAAGTTTAGTTGAACATCCTGTACATATATATATATATAGTTAATTGTGTTATTTTTTTACCCTTTATTTCTTTTTCTTTGATTTATTACGTAAATTTTGCATAATAATTTTATTAGTTTTACTGTAGTTGTAGTGCATGAGTTCTTAAAGCAGGAACCATAATAATAAGACAAGTCGTTTTTAAAGTAAACTATAAAAATAAACAAAAACAAACAAATAACTGGAGAACCATGTCTCGTTATAAATGATAAACTAAAGTGTAGCAATTATAAAAGGAATGGATAACAGATAAGTCATTATCTGGCAATTGGTCCATTTGTGATCAGCCCGTCTGTTATCAGTATAGTATTCATTTTAAAAATTGTTTTTAAATTCTTTTGTTACTCTCAAAATGTTTTTGGATCTGATATCGTATCCAAAGTTACATTCCAAGTAAAAATACTGTGTCTGTTGATGGGAATTTTCTCAATTTGTGCTTATGACAACTTTTTTGTCGTATTATGAAATTACCAAAATATGATTTTTCTTTCAATTACCATGACTATTTGTGATACTTTAACCTATAATAATTATAAAAAGGTAATTTTATTCCCATACTATACTGTTTCTGTTGTGTAGGACAAATTCGACTCTAAACAATATTTAAAGTTTTTCGTTTCAAGATATTAAACAAGTGAATTTTTAATATTTTCCAAAAATGGTAAAATGCTCAAAATGTACTTAAAAACATACTGGTTTTCGGTTAAGTTAAAGAAAAAGCTGCATCGCAAAGTGGAAAACCTTTGAGAACATCAAATTTCACAATTCATGGTTATCCACCCCATAGGCTTCAGTAATCATTATAACTTTTTAAATATAACTAATTAGAAACAAAAATGCAGCACAAGTTTTTTTCGTAATTGAGTTAAGTAAATATTTTTAAAAAAGGAAAAGAGTTTCAAAAATCGTTAAATTACAAAAACATAAATACAATATGTGATATACATATACAAATTAATCAATGAATCATGAACCTTTAGGTATTAATTTATCAAAAGGATTATATTCATATTGCATTGAATTGTTATAATTGTCACCATTTGTGTTGAAATATAGAGGAGTTGTTGAACCAGTATTTAAATTTTCATCATTAGAAAAAGATGATTGAATTAAATTTAAATTTGCATTTGAAGCAGTATTTGGTTTTAATGGTGACTTAATTGGTAACACCGCACTTGCAACTGTTGGACCTATAGATGCAACTAATGGTGTTGTAACCGATAACGGGGTTTGTAAAACTTGTTCTGGTTGATTATTCGTGTTAGTAAAATTTAAATCTAAATTCAAATGTGAAGGGTTTTTAGTTTTTAATCGATTTTCATTATGTTCAGGTATTTGTCTTAGTTTATTTGTTCTCACAATTGGTGACTGAATAGTGTTAATAGGATTAGTGTTTTGTTGTTGTTCTTGAGAAAAGTTGACCATGGAAGGAATTGATGACAATTTCGGTTGATCAACCAGTGAAGTTGATGGGGTATTATTTAAAACTGATTGTTTCAATGAACTTAGTTCTAATTTAATTGTCAATTCCTTTGTTGCTCTTGTTAAAATTGATAGTGAAGATCTTACATCATTTAATGTTGGTATGTCTTCAATTGCACCTTTTGTTGCAGCCAAAATATTAATGATTGATTTTAAGAATAAGTTTGTTTGCTCATAAATATTCTTATATAATTCAGCGTCTGATAAGTGGCCAGATATTGAATTTATATTCTTAATCATGTTTAAACTTGCCTTAACTTTTTTAGTTTGTTCCATTGATAGTAAACATTGACTCGTCAGATCTTTGATTTTAAAGGCAATATTATTTAATTCTTTTGAATTGGATTCATTTGCGGTTGACCTATCAGCGTTATTATCATTATAATTATTATTGGACAAATTATTATCAGCTATAAGCATTGCACTTTTAGAAATTGCATTATTCATTTGAGTGAAAACAGCTTGTGCGGCTTGAATTGTATGATCAATTAATTCAAATAGTTTATCATCTTCAATAGTAGTACCTAAATTATCATTCTGTAAACCATTACCAATAACACCACCACCGCCACTACCACTGCTTAAATCAGAATCCTGTCTTTCCATTTTATATTGTCTTGAAATTGAAGGTTGTCTGTTTGCACTTTGTAATTGTGTGGATGATGGTATACGGGATTGACTAATCGAAGATTTAATTTTTTGATTCATTCTTGTGTTATTCATATGATTGTTAACTATATTGGATCTATTCAGTGGAATAATTGATTTACATATATTTGATAATTCGATAAAAATTGAAAATAATTGGTAATAAATCGATCTTAGGGAAAATAAAGTGACATTAATATTATTTGATTTTAAATACAGTTTTAAGTTCTCAATAGATTGCTTTAAATCAGTCATTGCATTGATCAAGGATAAAGTTAAAATTGCTTTCATATTTTCATTTATTTCAACTACATCTTTTTGATTTGTCTTTTTTTCAACATTTTCAAGAACGGCGGAAAATACATCAAAATTTTTAACTTTTAAACTCATATTCAGGTCCAGTTGGTTAATTGTAGCCATAAATTGTTTATGAAATACAACAAACTTTTTGGCCAGCACTATCACATCTTCCAATGAATCATCAACAATTTCATTCAAAGTAGATAATTTTGTAAAATTATTATTATTATCTTTGCTTGGTATTGGTTGATGAAATTTGAACTTCTGGTTTTCATCTTGAGAAGAAACTGTTGAATCAGACATCAAAGTGGAAGTGGGATTTAAAGATACATTTGAAGATAAAAAAGTTGAAGAAATGTCAGGAGATGTGACACCTAAAACCAATGTATTGTTATTACTACTATTATTGCTATTAGTAACATTATTAAGCCCAAACTTACGGGTTGCTTGATTGGAAGAAATTGAAGGGGTTGTTGAGGATGAAGTTGAAGATCCAACATGTGATGATATCGATGAAGAATTTGAATGAATAGATTTTGGTGCCGGCGCTGGATCTTCCGGGATGGTTTCAGTTCTTAAGGAGGTGGAAGGATCAGTTGGGTTGATTTCCCTTGAATGCTGATCAATACTTTGATTTTGTTCAGATGAAATCAAGTTCGTTGCTGAATTTGAATTTGTTATTGAAGTGGTAGAAGAAGTAGTAGCAGATGAACTATTTTGCCTGAACAGCCGACCCATTCTTTTTTCAGCACGAGTACTTGATCTTTGAGACTCACTGTAACTTCTTGATCTTGCAGGTAATGTTTGTTGTTGTTGTTGTTGTTGTTGTTGGTGTAGAATGGGCCCTTGTTGGAGATGGGTTGATCCAAAAACATACATGCTTAAGTCAGTATGCTCTGTAGGCATTCCATTTGCCTGGGCCTCCATGATGGTTGTTGCACACAAGGGAGAATACCTCAAACAGCAAGGGCTCAGAAGAACTGAGCTTACATAATGAAATTAAATCAAATTAGAGAGCTGAAGCTGGTGAGAGACGAAAAGAGAAAAAAAGAAAAAAAAAAGAGCAAGAAAAGGGGGAAAAGGCGTTAAATTCTTCTTTTTTGCGTCGATCGTCGCAAATGGAAGATGTATGTTAGCAGACAGTTGTGCAATGTTATGTTGTTATAATGGATTAAGATGATGATGAGACAGCACGTAGAGAGGAAACGGGACTAGAATAGAGGGAATAGAGTAAGTGTGGACGTGAAACATATGTCAGTTTTTACTGAAAAATTATTACATACCAGGTTGATACAAAGTGGATTATGTACTATACTGTACTACAAAAGGCCTTAATTAATCTATTGTTGTTGTTGGCGTACCCCACTGACGATATCATCCACACGCAGAAGCATACATGCACTTTCGATAGCGGTCTTGGCGCTTTGTTGTTTGATGACTTCAGGTTCCCAAATACCATATTGATTCATATCAACAATTTTACCATTGTCACCATCAATACCCCAAGTATTTTCACTGTTTGCGTGTTTTGCTCTTAATTGTGATAACAACCTAATTGCATTACCACCACAATTTTGAATTAATGTTCTTGGAATAACTTCAAACGCATCTGCAACTGCTTGATATGGCCATTGTTGGACACCTTCAATTTTCTTGGATTTTTCTGCTAATCCAACAGAAACTGCCATTTCTGTTGCACCACCACCTGGAGATAATGATGGTTCAAAGAAAACATTTCTTGTAACTGCCATCGCATCTTGTAAATTTCTTTCGATTTCGTTTAAAATATCCTTTGATGGACCTCTCAATAAAACTGTACATGCCTTAGGATCCTTACATTTGACTAAATATGTAAAATATTCATCTCCAATTAATTTAACTTCAAATAATCCACAATCATTACCAACGTCGGATTCTTTCAAATCTTCAACTCTATTTACAATGGTAGCACCTGTTGCTCTTGCAATTCTATTGTTATCTGATTTTTTGACTCTTCTTAATGCAGAACATCCACCTTTTAACAAATAATGTTGAGCTAAATCGGATACACCCTTTTCTGTTATAATTAAATCTGGTTTAAATTGTAAAATATTATCACACATCAATTTGACTTGTTCTTCTTCAATTTCTAACAATCTATTCCAATCTGATTCTTTAGTAATTTCAACATTTGTTTGAGATTCACCCTTTTTATATTCCAATGGACAATCCAATAAAATAATTCTTGGATTTTCAATCAATCTTTTCATTTTTGGATGAACAACATCTTTATTTAATAAAATACCATCTAAAACAAGTGAATCTTCGATTTCACCACCTGGAATTTTTTCAATTTTAACATATCTTTTAATATCGATTTCCTTATAATCACCATCTTCAACTAAAACATTTCTAATTGCCTTTAATGATAAGTTACACATTTTTTCAGACCATTTAGCAATATATTTAGTACCGATGGCAGCTGAAATTAATTTAATTAATTGTTCATCGTTTTTTAAATCAATTGGAATCGAAACTTTATGAATAATCTCTAGTGCATCCTTTAAAGCTTGTTTTAAAGCTTGAATGATGACAACGGGATGGATATTTTTTTCAATATATGGATAAGTTTGTGCAAGGATTTCACCAGCTAAAATAATAACTGATGTTGTACCATCACCAACTTCTTCATCTTGTGTTCTACTTAATTCAATCATGGACTTAGCAGCAGGATGTGCAACATCAATTTCTCTTAAGATTGCATGTCCATCATTAGTTAAAACAATTCCACCCATTGGATCTAATAACATTTTCAGCATTGCCTTTGGTCCAAGACATGATCTAATAATATCTGCAACCGCTTTTGCAGCAGTGATGTTTTGGATTTGTGCTTCTCTACCAGATTGTCTCTGAGTGGATGTGTTAAGAAAGACGACTGGAGCTTGCATGATGTGGTTGGTTGACTGCAATAAAGGAATCCAAAGTAAATTAAGAAACTATCTTGGTAAAAATGCAAATCACGTCCATTTGAATTTCCATTTTTCACTTTTTTTCAACGACGAGCAACGTTTTGGTGTATCAGTGGCCTGTTTGGGGGATTTACACTACATTTTTGTTAGTAAAGTAAGGTCACAATTAGTATTAACATGCTCTACAAGCTCGGCACATTAAAAAGAGCCTAGTAAGAACGACAAGTCAGACATACTGCTTTAAGTACACATCATAGAAGAAGAATTTGGAAATATATTCAAAAGTTTAGAAATTTTTCACTTCCTTAAATTTTTGATTTTTTTATCATCTTTTTTTATCCTTTTGATTTATTTTCTTTGCTAAGATGGCTACCACTGTCAACACTGAAGAACTTTTAGAATGGTTTCAAGATCCATCAAATCGGTCGTATTTTAATACAAATTTATTAACCGTAAAACAATCACCCATTTCATCAGGTGTCGGTGTATTTGCTAAAAAGACACAATCTCCAGTTCCAAGTGAAGATGATGTTGAAGAAAACAATTTGCTTTTGAGAGTTCATAAATCAATGGTTTTATCAGCTCAAACTTCAACAATTTCTAATTTGCTGTATGAACATGGATTATCTGGAATGTATGGATTAGTTTTATCATTCATCTTTGAGAAGCAGCTAGGTAAATCAAGTCCATGGTATACATATTTAAAATCAATTAATTATAAAGATTCTAAAGGTAATTTAATATTGCCGTTATGTTTATTAAATGAAAAGGACAAATCAATCTTAAAGGGTACAGAAATTGAATTTATGGGTGGGTTAGACGTAGAAGATTTGAAGAATCATTTCAAAATAAGTAGACAATTTTCAATTGATATTAACAATGATTCAAAAATCGAAATTCCAGAAATATTATCAAGCGATGATAAGTTTGAAGAATTTGCAGCAGTGACAATGGCAATTGCATCAAGAGCTTTTGAAATCGACAATTATATAGAACTAGGTTTAGTTCCAGGTGCTGATTTATTTAATCATGAACCATATGGTGACGAAAACGTTCACTTTGTTACACTCGGCGATGTTTGTCCATTTTGTGGTAAAGATGGTGGTTGCAGTCACGAAGAATTAGGTCCACCTGATAGTGAGGATGATGAAAGTGACGATGATATTGAAGAATTAGAGCACGATTCAGAAGGTCCAGGCCCAGAGGATTTGGAAGAAGAAGATGACGATCTTGAGGAAAATCAAGATGGTTTTGAATCTGAAGATGAGATTGAAGAATTAGATGAAATTACAATGGATTATGTTGAAAAGATGGAAAAAGAACTTGAAGACGAAAAGAGGGCAGAAAAAGAAGAAGAAGAAGGGCTTGATAATGATGAGGAGGAGGAGGATGACGATAATGAGTTTGATTTCAGAGAATATTACCTTGATCCAGAAGAATGTTGTGATATTGTTCTTGAAAAGAAGATTGTTAAAAACAAAGAAGTCTTTAATACTTATGGTGAACTACCAAATTCTGTATTATTAGTTAAATATGGGTTTGCAGTTGAAGATAATCCATTTGACAGTATTTGCTTAGGACCTCAGATTGTTAATTATAGAAGAGAGCTTCCTGAATTAGAAGAAAGAGTTACCTGGTGGAGTTGTATGGGCTGGATTTTGTTAAAGGAGCAAGAGAAACATGAAATCGAAGACCAAGAAGAGAATAGCGATGAAGAAAACGATGAAGAATCTGAGGATGAAGAGTCTGATGACGAGGAAAGTGATTTCGAAGACGAGGAAGATTCATGGTTGTTCAGTTGTCGACTTGAATATCCAGGTAAGGCAAATAGTCAATTACTTGCGGTTAGTAAACTTTTAACGATGACAAGGGAGGCGTTTGAAAAACTGATAGGAGATAAAGACTGTGATGGTGAGCTTATAATGGATAAGCTTGTGCGGACCAAACCTACTGCCGAATCGAAGAAACTCCTCCAAAAGTGGATACAAGACCGCTACAACACCACTGGTGACGGTAAAACCAAGAGTTCTGAGCTCAAACGTCATTTGAAAAAAACCGACCCGCTCAGCAGCCGTTTCTGTCTCACGACAGCACTGCTCTCCGAAAAGAAAATGCTGGAAAAGGCTCTGAAAACCGTGTAGTCCTGTGTAATTCTCCCTAGATCTTGTAGAACGAAAATCATGTCACAAACACAACAAATGGCCTGTCGTGTACACACAAAAACGCGCGAATCTCCCATTGGCTCTTTCCTCTTTTTCCAAAACTACCAACTTAACATAGCTCAGTTGTAGACAGTGAAGAGTAAATAGCAAAGGGGAGACTCCTACAAACATTGCCGGTTCATCAACAAGAATGCTGTCTGCTTCAAAGTCAATGGCAATTTCCAGAAACTCTGTTTCTAGAAGATCACAAGAGTTACTCAGAATCAAGAGAAACATTGGATTCAACAACAAAAACCAACATAGATCTTATTCAGATTATGCAAATCCAAATGAACCAGCTCCAAAGTCATTTTCATTCACTAAATTCATCTTTAAACTTTCTCTTTTAACGGCTACCGTTTATGGTACAGGTGCTGCAGCTGCTTTAATTTATGAGCCATTACAAGAACCTTATGTAGATTATTTACCATATGGTGAAGAAGCTTTAGAATCCGTTGATTATGCTTGGAAACACAAGAAAGAAGTTGTAAATTTTGATTACGCTGGTTTCTACAATAACAAATATGCCGCAATTGCATCTTCAATTAATGAAACTGCTGAAAAATTAGGTTTAGAAAACTATATTAATATCCCACATAAGGGAATCGAGTCAACTCCTATTACTCCAGAAACTAAAAAAGTATTAAAGGAAGATGAAAAGAAAGAAAAATTTTTAATCTTATCTGATTCCGATAAAAAGGCAGAAGTTACCCCAGCAAAAGAAGCTGTTCCAGTGAAAGAAGAACTAAAAATTGTTTTACCATTAATTTCAATTTCAACTTCTGATAAAAATGTTAATGCCATTGTATCCTCATTAAATGATTTAATTAATGATTTTAACTCATCCAAATTAAACGATAAATCCTCTGAAGTCATCGATAACATTTCATCAAATTTAAAAAAATTATCATCTGTTTTTGAATCAAAAGATATTAAGTCAATTACTAATGAACAATTAACTGCGCTTCATTCACAATTTGAACAAGAAAAGACCTTACTTGTCGAAAATTTAGCAAAAACTGCAGAATCAACTAAGAGATCTTTAGAAGAAAAACACAAGGCAATTCTTAAAAGGGAACTTGCAGAAATTAAAAAATCCCTTGAATTAGAATACCAAACTAAACTCAAGAAGAATGAAATAGATATGCTTGAACATTTTAATAAAACTGTCAATGATAAAATTGAAGCTGAAAGAAATGAAAAATTAAAGAATTTAGATTTGTTAGCTCAAAGGGTTGAATCAATTGAAAAATTCGAAATTGAACTTTCAAAGGTTGCGTTCTCTTATACTACATTCAAAGAAATTAGAAAATCAATTTCTAAAGTTAGATCATTAATGTTTTCAAATATTCCATCCGATGTTCGTGGTGAAAACTTAGTTGCAGAATTTACTAGATTAAGAGAATTAACTAAACCTTTAGAGAACGAATTAATTAATGCAACTCTTGCATCATTACCATCAAATGAAGAATTATTAGTTAATGGTGGTGTTTTAACTCAAAGTCAAATTATAACCAGATGGGAACTTTTAATACCTGAATTAAGATCAGTTTCTTTATTACCAGAAAATCCAGGTCTTTTAGGTTATGCATCATCAACAATTTTTTCTAAATTCCTATGGTCAAAATCAGGTGTCCCTGTTAAATCTAATGACGAATTTATAGGTAATGATGTCGAATCAGTTATTGCTAGAGTCAACAATTATTTACAAAAAAATCAATTGGATAATGCAGTTGAAGAAGTTACAAGTTTAAAGGGTATTGCAAGAGAATTAGCAGATGATTGGTTAGTTGATACAAGACGCAAGTTAGAAATCAACTTCTTATTTGATATTCTTTCAACCGAAGTCAACTCAAGTGCATAAATTGATTTTTAATATTAATTCATTCTTATAAATTGTTTTTATTTATCTATACATATTTTTTATTTTTTTCTCTTCTGTTCCCTTTCTATACATACTTTTACACAACTAAATTTGCTATAGTTTGTCTAGATGTAAAATTTATTTATTTAAATGTTAATACACAATAATTTAGCGTAAAAGAAAACTGAAAATTTATTCGTAAATCTGATTCCTTTGTTTGTACAAAAAAAGTGCGTTTTTGTTTTTACAATTTCCAGGTTCGAATTAAAGTCGTTGAATCAGGTTTGCATGCATATATGAATGTAACACACCTTTCTTTCTTTTGATAACCAATACCAACCATGTCTGACAAAACAATAGCACCACAGATCTATGGTGCTGATGAAGTCAATGCAGTTGTCCTAGACCCAGGATCATATACAACACAAGCCGGCTTTGCAGGATTTGATCAACCGTCAATTGTTATGCCATCATATTACGGTAATTATAAGAATGAAAATAATGAAACTGTTAAAATATTTGATGAAAATGTACTATTTTCAAATGCAAGAGAAGGATTAGAAATTAATCCAATAATTTCTAACAATTTAGTTATTGATTGGGATGGAGCAATGGATCAATTTAAATATATTTCTGAAAAACTTGAAATCAACCCAAGTGAACAACCACTTTTATTAACCGAATCAACTATGAATAGTTATGAAAACAAAGTTAAAGCAATGCAATATTTTTTTGAAGAACAAAATTTTTGTGCATTTTATGCAGTTAAACAACCTACTTGTGTAAGTTTTGCACATGGTAGACCAAATTGTTTAGTTGTCGATGTTGGCCATGACCTATTAACAGTTACACCAGTTATTGATGGTTTATGTTTAAGAAATCAAGTTAGAGGAACTACATATGCAGGTGCATTTTTAAATCAACAATTGAGACAATTCTTAAATAATAAATCAATTACATATAATCCGCCATTTGAGATTAAAAATAAACAAGGTATTTTTTGGGAAGATAAGGAAACCCTACCAAAATTTGAATTTATAAATAAAGATAGAAAAGCAAACAGGAGTGTAATTGATTTTTCATATTTAAGAACACTAAGAGAAATGAAAGAATTATTATTTGAATGTTGTATGGATGATGAAATAATAATTCCAGAAGATTTAACAAAAGAATATGAAAATGATGATACAAGATGGTTTGAATTACCAAATGGTTTAAATATTCCATTTACATTATATGAAAGACAAAAATTATCCAATTCTTTATTTAATCCAAATAATACATTAAGTGATGTAGTTGAAGGTTGGGAAATTCCACATGATGGTAATATAATTAAAACGATTGGAACAAAGAATGATATCACAAGTAAAGATTACATTCCATTAAGAAGATCAAAGAAGAATGATGAAGATGATACTAATGCAACAACTCCAACACCTGAAATAGCCGAAGAAAATAATTTAAATGATAATAAAATTGTCCCGTCTGCAAATAAGGAATCAAGTGATGATTCGATCGGAATAATTAATTTAATTCAAAATGTTTTGAATAATTTGGATATTGATTTAAAGCCACAATTGGCAAATAATATTATTTTAACAGGATCAACAACTTTAATTCCAAAATTAAATGAAAGACTGAACAATGAATTAGTTTTGATGAATCCAAGTTTGAAGGTTAGAGTTCACTCAGCTGGTAATACGACCGAAAGAAAACATGCATCATGGATTGGTGGGTCAATTTTGTCATCATTAGGTACATTCCACCAATTATGGGTTTCAAAGGCGGAATACGAAGAAGTAGGACCTGAACAATTAATTGTTAATAGATTTAGATAATTGAAAGAAAATGAATGTGTATCTTATGTGTATTAATTAAAAGAATTCTTATGTACTAATTAAAAGAAAGCATACAAAAAAAAGACCTTATAAAGGATAAAATGAAACGGCATACGTTATTATCAACAAGCACAATCCTGTTCATTTGTACTTGGCCCCTTTGATAAATCAATTGAATTATTATTATTTTTGTTCTGTATTTTTGATGATGATTTTGACAATTGGTTTTGAAATGGCATTTTCAAAGCAATTTGTTTGAATAGATCTTGAATATTTTCACCAGTTTTTGCACTTACCTGAAAATTTAGTAAATTTAACTCATTTGATAAGGCTATGATCTCATCATTTGAAATTTTCCTTTCACTTTCTAGATCTATTTTATTACCAACTAATGCAATTATAATATCACTACTTGCTTGCTTCAGCAATTCTTTAATCCAGTATTTTGCCTTATCTAAAGATTCAAGTTGGGTGATATCGTAAACAACAATCGCAGCCTGTGCATTTCTATAATACATTGAAGCTAATGATCTATACCTTTCTTGACCTGCAGTATCCCAAATTTCAAATTTAATTATTATTCCATCACTATCGGAATTGACATCATTATTATTTATGTCTTCATTTGATAATTTAATCGTTTGAGTCAAAAAAGCAGCACCAATAGTTGATTCACGGAATTCATCAAAAGAGTTCTTCACAAACCTCTGTACAATTGAAGATTTACCAACAGCGGATTCTCCAAGTAACACCAACTTGAATTGTGCTTGTCTTGTTGTAGATTTTGAAGCCATAATGTGACTATTTTAGATAAGAAAATAAATATATTTAGGAAACGTATTGAAGGAGATAATGTTCAAATCGACACTTAAAAAACAACCAAGTATATTTCTCCTTGAGTATGACGTCTTGGAATGCCTTCACTTCGATGCTAACTACTTCAACAACGGCACAAGTTACAACGAAATCACAACCCAATGGCTGTACATCAAAGTGGCAAAACACAACACTGCTTTTTTTTTTTTTTGAACGTCGAACGTCGCAAAAAAACAATTTTTTTTGTTTCTCTCTTTTAAAATGAGAAATGAAAAATGAAAAATATTTCATTTCTGGTTTGGTTTATTTGATAAATTTTTTTTTTTGCCACTTGGATCTCCTTTTTTTTATTCTTTTCACACTCCAGACAGTCTTTTCAGTAATGGCGACAAGAGCACAATTCGAAAACTCCAATGAAGTTGGTGTCTTCTCAAAATTAACAAATTCCTATTCTTTAGTTGCAGTTGGTGGTTCAGAAAATTTCTATTCTGCGTTTGAAGCTGAATTAGGCGATGTCATTCCAATTATTCATACAACCATTGCAGGTACGAGAATAGTGGGTCGTATGACTGCAGGTAACAGAAGAGGGCTATTAGTTCCAACACAAACTACAGATCAAGAATTATTACATTTAAGAAATAGTATTCCTGAAAGCGTTAAAATTCAAAGAGTTGAAGAAAGATTATCTGCCTTAGGTAATGTTATATGTTGTAACGATTATGTTGCTTTAGTGCATCCTGATATTGAAAGAGAAACCGAAGAAATAATTGCTGATGTTTTAGGTGTTGAAGTTTTCAAACAAACCATTTCTGGTAATGTTTTAGTTGGTTCTTATTGTTCACTTTCAAATCAAGGTGGTTTAGTTCACCCTCAAACTTCTATACAAGATCAAGAAGAATTATCATCCCTTTTACAAGTGCCCATTGTTGCAGGTACAGTGAATAGAGGTTCTAATGTTGTTGGTGCAGGTATGGTTGTCAATGATTGGTTAGCAGTTGCAGGTCTTGATACCACTGCACCTGAATTATCCGTTATTGAAAGTATCTTTAGATTGCAAGACAACCAACCAGATCAAATTGGTACAAACTTAAGAGACACTCTTATCGAAACATATTCTTAGATTATCTTATATGTGTGTGTACATTTTGTATAACTTTGCAAAGCAATAAAAGGAAAATAAAAGCGGTAAAATGAAATAAAATTAAAATAAATTAAACGTAAAATCGAAAGTTGTTGAGAAAGTGGAAATTCTGAGAGGTTGTTTTCTATTGTATGGGTTGATACCACCTTTTTTTGCTTTTTGTTCATAAGGTGTTTATGTACCATATCTTCAAGCTAGATGCCGCTGGAAACGACAATAGACTTTTCGACGTATGTATCAGAACCTGCAATTTTTTTGAATCCGTCTCAATTGATGTACTAACACCCATTTTTTTTCCGTTCTTTTCTTTCAGTCTACCACGTTTGAATGCACGTGGAGTTGCTTGGAATAAAACTGTTCAATCATGTGCGAATTCTGTAACTCCTAAAACCTCTATAGAGGACATAATGACTCCCGAACTGACACAGTTATTATCACAATTAAAATATTCAAATAGAGATTTAGAAGTCAATAATATTCTTGTTAATTCCGAAATTTATGTTTTATTTGCAATTTCTAAAAACTCTGCAAGATTTAAAAATGTATATCAAGTTGATATTTTATTTCCAGTCATTTCCAAATATTTGATATCAGTCCCAAATCAACAATTTAAATCTTTATGTGCGTTTCAAAATGATGATTTAACTCCGTGGTCAAAACTGTCTTATGAATTAACTTATTTATTAATACAATTCACAAATTCTTTCCCTAAATTCAAATCTCTATTATATAACACCTTAAATGAATTCTTAACTTCAATCGATTTATCCAATTTATACCATCAACTTTCTTTACTAGGATTTATTCAAGCATTAACTGCATGTCCTGAAATAATTGATGGTGATATTTTTAATCTCGTCATTTTAGTTTTTAATAATAAATTTTTTGATTTAGTTGAAGATACAATTGCTAAAATATCTTTGCAAGATGATATTGACCTACTCTACTCTTTACATGATTTAGGCATTGAATACTCTTCATTATTGTTTATAAATTCACTTGAATTGTTACAAATTGAATATTTGAAATTTAAAGTTCATGCAAATAAAGATTCAAGTTTGTTATCCCATCTATTAGAATCCAAATCAATTTCTTATTCTGCCTTTGAAAATGATTCAATGTTAAATTCTATATTGCAATACCAATATAAATTTGAAGATTATATTTTAAATTCAAATGAAAGAATAACTTCATCATCATTATTCCGTCGTCAAGATTGTTTAAAAATTAAGGCATTTGCACTTGAAATTTATAGTTTGAACAGCATACTTTCAAATTTGAATTTTAAGTTTTTGAATACTAAACTTTCTAACTATCTATCTGAATTCTTGACTTCAATTGAAGAAGGTTCGCCAGTTGCTTTAGATATGATTTCTTCCAACTTATTATTAAACACTTTTGGTTCAAGTGCAGTTTTATCCGAAGAAAATAAAATCTCTGGTTTAAATATTGTTAAATATTTCCCGCTTATTATTCAAACAATTGTATTACCTAAAGAATTTGTTAAGAAATTAGCTAATGCTGTCAAATATTGTACGAAAAGTTTGGCAAAGGATGACATTATTTCCTTGATTTATACTTTAATTAATATGGTCAATACTAATTCAGATTCAAAAAAGAGAAGCAATACAGTTAATTCAGTTACAAATGGATCATCAATTAATGACTCTTTAATGATAGAAAGAAACGATTTAATTCCACAAAATTTTATAACTGCAGTTGTTGAAATTGCAAACGCTTCTGATGATGAATCAATAATTACTCTAGTTACAACTTTATTATATCAAAAAATTAGACCAAGTAACCATGAACTGAATGCGATTTTATTAGAAGGTTTAGCATCATTTGTTGATAACATGAATAAGAAGGATTTTGCATCATTACTAAAGTATTATTATGATGTTTCGGAGTCATCACTTAAAAACAACTCAAATCATAAATTGAATATTGAAACTTGGAATAATTTCTCAGAAGCAATGTCAAAATCAAAAAATGAAGAATTATATAAAATCTACTTAAATGGTTTGTTAGTCCAGATTATTTCAAAGGGTGATATTGACGATTTAGAACACCATAGACCAAATCAATCAGTCACTGAATCCGCAAAGGAAATTATTCTGTTTTTAAAACCTCTAGCTCATTTATTACCAAATGTTGATGAGGAACCAAGAATTCCAACTGATAAAGAAACAATTCGTAAATTTCAAGATGCTTGGTTTAATTTGGCAATTCATGGGTTTGCGTATGAATCTGCCTTATATAAAGAATGCTTACCAGAGTTATTAAGAATTGCCCACAATACTCCACCTTTAGCGTCTGAATCAACCTGGAATAGAAGTGAAACTTCAATTGAAATGAATACGATTTTAAGAAGAGGTACATCTAAAACCTCCGAAAGAATCCATAAAGAAATTTTAAAATCTTCAATTCAACTGAAAACTGGTAATTCATTGGACCTAGATGCACAAATTTCAAGACCTGGACTTATGTTTTTATCGTCATCATTAATGGTTGAAATGTTAAGAGTTCAAACAGGTGATGCTGCCAAAATTTTAGAATATATGTCTGATCCATCAGTTATAATTGCAAAGCTTCATAATCACATTGCATTAATTGCAACTGTTTGTAGTTCAAAATTTGCAAGCTGTTTATTAGACAGTAGAATTAATTTTACAATGGAAAAAGTTACAAATCGTTTAAAACAAATTTTTATTGCATGTTGTCATCGTAATCATGATTTACAACATTGTGCATTTAAATGTGCAGATATTATTTTAAATAGAATCCCATCAGCTTTATGTTATGATGAAAGTACATTTGCATTATTAGATATTTTAGGATTATTATTTCAAAGTATAATTGACGCAGATACAAATGAATATGAGCCAATGACACAATTTAAATCAAGCGTTACAGATATCAATTTATTACTATCAGATTCTTATGCTTGGAGACAATCAACGTTAGATAGATTTACTATTAACGCAACCCGTTGGGTTACAAATACTCTGAAATCATGTGACAGTGATATGAAGGCAATTCTACGTTCTTATGTTATGAAGGCTGATGCTTCTCATAGAACTGTCAATTATGGTGTTTCATTTGCATTAGACATGGCAAGTAAAATTTTACCAAACGATAGAGAATTTTATCAATTACAAGGCTTCCAATCAAAGAGATTAAATACAACTGCCGGATTTTTATCACAAACACCATGGAACTCAAATATAAAATTATTAGATAATGACATTGATATATTAACTGATAAATTGGATGAAAAAATTGTTAATATTAAGGCAAAAATTGAAAATTCAAAAAATAAGGATTCACTTCATCACAAGTTTACTGATTTAATGGGAGATCTGACAAGAGGAATTATTATGTTACCAGTTGATGTTAAAAAATATGTTAATGCAATAATTGAAATTCCATTTATGATATTTGATTCATGTTCTATTGAACATGTAATACCAATTTGGTTAACAATTATGAAGGAAAAGTCGAACTTATCACAATATATTTTATCCAACATTTTACAAAATTTCGAACTTACAATTAAAAAAGGTTTTGGATTATATTCAAGAAAATGTGATCTGAAAAGTCCAGAATTTGTTACAATGGAATATTTACCAACAAATAAGGCACAAGTAATGCATAACTCAAAGATTGTATCATCATTGTTTAAAACCCATTTATTATTAATTAGATTTTTATCATCACATTTCCATGCAACAATGTATCAAAGTTATGAAATTTTAGAAATGTTCACAAAGACAATTTTATTTGCAATTAAAAATTTAGATTGTGCAAGTTTACATCCATTTGCAAGATTATCAAGATTTGAACTTATTAATCTTGGATGCGAATTATTGAAATATCATATTCTACTAAAGTCTCCACTCAAGGAAAAAATTATTGATATTTTATTAGATGGGTCATTAACATGGTTTGAAAAGAATGTTACCACACCATATGGTAATAATAAATTAAAAATCAAGGCAGATTTTGAAATTTTAACTATAGTTGGTCATTACTTTCAACAAATTACATTCCGTGATCCAACCTTTGAAAGAAAGAAAAACATTCTGTTGCTTTTCATAGATGATGAAATTTCAATTTTATCTTCATGGATCAATCCATTAGATGTTATAAACGTTAAAAAATATTCAAACATTAAATTTGATGATAAATTTGTAAATGATTGTTATGCAATTAATGGTAAATTAGCTGTCAATTTGTGTTCACGTTATGAAAAAAATAGTACATTATCAACATCATGTATTAAAGCTTTGAAAAAGAATATAATTAAAGATCCATTTGAAGTTTCTGATTTACCACATGCATTAAAGTATATTGAAGATTCAGATGTACCAGCGATCGTTGCATGGTCATCAGCATCACCAGTAGATGCAATTAATAGATTTTTGCCGCCATATAATAGAAATTCGTTAATGATTCAATATTCGATGAGATCAATCGAAAGTTTTGATGCACATTTAACATTTTTCTATGTTCCACAAATTGTTCAAACAATGAGACATGATGACTCAGGATACATACGTAGGTATATTTTAGAAACTGCCAATGTTTCACAATTGTTTGCACATCAAATTATTTGGAATATGTCAGCAAATTCATTCAAAGATGAAGACTCAACAATACCTGATTCAATTAAACCTAAATTAGATGAAATTAAGGAAACGATGATTGAAACCTTTTCAGATTATGATAGGGCCTACTTTGAGAAGGAATTTTCATTTTTTGAAGAAGTTACTGCTATATCAGGTAAATTAAAGCCATTTATTAAAAAATCGAAACCCGAAAAGAAGGCTAAAATTGACGAAGAAATGTCACTAATTAAAGTTGAAGAAGGGGTTTATTTACCAAGTAATCCAGATGGTACTGTTGTTGACATTGATAGGAAATCTGGTAAACCATTACAATCTCATGCAAAGGCACCATTTATGGCAACATTTTTCATTAAGAAGAAAAGGGAAAATGTTGAAAATAGTATTAGTAGTAGCAGTGAAGAGGTGGATAACCAAGATGAAATGAATGATAACTTTGAGATTGTTAAAACAAGTGCAATTTTCAAAGTTGGTGATGATTGTAGACAAGATGTTTTAGCATTACAATTGATTTCAATGTTTAGAACGATTTGGATGACGTCCGGAGTTGATGTTTATGTGTTCCCAAATAGAGTTACAGCAACTGCGCCAGGATGTGGTATTATCGATGTGTTACCAAATTCAATTTCAAGAGATATGTTGGGTAGAGAAGCGGTTAATGGATTATATGAATATTTTATTTCACAATTTGGACCTGAAACATCCCCCGAATTTCAACGTGCAAGAATCAACTTTGTTAAATCATTAGCAGGATATTCAATTATAACATATTTATTAGCCATCAAGGACAGACACAATGGTAATATCATGTATGATAAAGATGGTCATATTTTACATATTGATTTTGGATTTTGTTTTGATATTGTACCAGGTGGTGTTAAATTCGAACAATCACCATTTAAATTAACGAGGGAGATGGTGAGAGTCATGGGTGGTAACACAAACACACAAGCTTATAAATGGTTTGAAGAATTATGTGTGAAATGTTTCCTTGCAAGTAGACTATACATGGATGCATTAATTGGGATGGTTATACCAATGTTAGAGAGTGGATTACCATGTTTTAAGAGTGCCACTATTAAACATTTAAGAAAACGTTTTGTGCCTGAAAAAAATGATAAGGAAGCGTCGATATATATTAGAGGTTTGATCAAAAAGTCATTTGAGAGTTTTGCGACCAAAGGTTATGATGAATTCCAAAGATTAACTAATGGTATCCCATATTAGAAAAAATAACATGTGTAAGAATTTTATATAATTTTGAAAATAGAATTATTCTATATTGTTGTATTTTGTATGTTTTGTTATAAAATTATAAAAAAGTTAGGAAAACTAAAATGACAATACCATATAAAAAACGAAGGACGATTAAAAAAATTGAGATAAAAAAACAAAGATAAATAAACAGTTTTGACATGAAAGTGGTGGTTTGGAAACTGAAGAAGACAAAGCAGAAAAAAATAGTGGGGGGAAAAAAAGGAACCGGAAATCAATTTAGAAAATCACATTACTAAACTATCATCCATATTAAATGAAAAGTTATTATCTGCAACAGCATCGAAATCGAAAATATCGATAGGTTTATTATTATTTTCAGTTAGTGGGAATTGTGTGTTGTTTTGTGCATTATTATTATTATTATTAGTAGCAATCGGTCGAGTGATCATTGTTGAAGATGGTGGAGTTCTAGGTATATTATTAGCTGAAGAAATTGGAAGTTGTGATTGTAATTGATTGGATATAGAGATTGGCTTCGATATTGGTGCTGGAGCTGATGTAGTGGACGAAGTTGTTGATGATGGTTTAGTTACTATTATTGAATTTAATTTTTTTTGAATATTGTTGTTGTTGGTATTGTTAGTGGATACTGTTGGTTTTGTAACACCTTCCTTTTTGGATATACCACCAGAACATATATTTCTTAATCTATGTCTTTTTAGAGCATCAGATCTAGGGAATGTTTTACCACACGGACAAATATTTTCAGCAACAGCATGACCCTTTTGATGTCTTCTTAAATCGTGATTTCTAACAAAAGCTTTACCACATTCATTACAAACGAAAGGACGATCACATAAATGGGTTTGGATATGTGCTCTAGTGTTTGAAATTCTGGAGAAAACTTTACCACAGCACATTCGTAATTCATTATCAAAAAACTTACATATGAATTTACCTTCATGATCAGGACCATCGAAATATTTATCCAGAGTTCCAACTTCCAAAGTTGTTGTGATAGTTGGTTTTTTCCTAATTTGTTGACGTTTTGAATATTTAATCATTTTTTGTTTAATTATTGTACTTCTGTGTGGAGATCCATTTAGTTTGGAGATTTCATTGTTGTTGGTATTAAATATATTGTTCGTTCTAGATTTTGTTGGAGTTTGAAAAACTGGATTGTTCAAATCATCATTATTTAATTTCAATTTTAAAGGTGTGTTCATTTCAGAAATGGTTCTTTCATTATCGTTTTCATTAGCATTAGGATTAGCATTATCGGTATCAAGATCCAAAATGGTGGATTCGTCATGTTCTTGCATAAAGTCAAGTTTGAATTTTTGTTGTGAAGCTAGAAGGAACTTAGTTTTCTTTGGTGATTGATTTGGAGTTTGGAAAAAATTTGATGATGATGATGGTTTAATTGGTGATGACATGGACATGGACATAGACATGGCCATGGAATGTAATGGAGAAGTTAATGTGGAAGTTTGTAAATCTGGTTTGATTGGAGAACTTGAATTTAACTGTAAATAGTTCATTGGCGGATTGAAAGTACCTCTTGGAGGTGATTCTAATGGGAATTTGAACGATTTTGGATTTCCAGTAGAAATAAAATAATCGTCATTATTATTATTATTGCTGTTGCTGTTGCTGTTGGTTTCTATTTGCTTTTTTGGTGGTGTTGAAGGTATCAATGGGGATTGTGAATTATAATTGATATTGTCAAAATTGGTAATGTCTTTGTAAAGCGGTTTTTTGTTATTGAAAATGATAGGATCCAAGGTGTTTACGTCACCGATGTTAACGAAACCAAAGATTTCGGAACCACTTAATTGTCTTTTGTGGGAACCTTGTCTTTGGATTGAATTTTCTAAATTTGGTTCGGAGTCAGGGTTTTCAGAAATGCCTAAATCGATCAGGACTTTTTCGATATCTTCAGGTTTTGTAGGATTTAAATTTGCGTCTAGAAAATCATTATCTATTAAGTCGTTATTTGGATCAACGACGTTTCCAGTTTTGAAATAATTTTCAATGTTAAAACTGAAGTTGTTACCCAATTCATTCAATGGATTGAAATCGAGGAAATTGTCATCGGGCAAGGGAATTGGTTTGAAAGTGTTTGCAGAGGTAGTGGAAGAGGGTGGGTAATAATTTGGTATATTAGTGTTTATTTTCAATGGGTTTTGGATATTCCTTTTGTTATTGGCATTATTGCTGTTATTAGTTGTAGTCAGAAATGGATTAATTGAATCCGATTGAGCATTCCAATTTAAATCCATTTTTTATTTAAAAAGATATAAAACAATCACAGGTGTGTGGTGGTTATCCAAGAAAATAGAATATAGCACAATATTGAAATGAAATGGAATGTAAATAGGAGACCAAAGGAAAGGAAAGGAAAAGGAAAGGAAAGGAAAGAGAAAGAATATTAGAAAGTAGACAAATTCGGGATAGCACAAAAGTTAATAATAATCCAAACCAAGACGGAGAGACACCCTTCAAGGGAGAAAATAGTAGGAAAAAAAGTACTCAAAAACCATTACCATTACGATTTCATCATAAGTTAAGAGCATGGAAATAATAATACTTCCTGATCTGGTAAAAGATAAACACCGCGCCAGCTATAACGGGAAAAAAGAAAAAAAAGTGAAATTGGAAAGGAAATCGGGGGGAACGTCACCCGTACACCAAATGTTGGTTGTCGATTACAAAGACAAGTTTAGCAGTAACAGGAGCAAGGTTGAATTGGTTTGTCCAATCCAAGAGAACGTTGTTTAGGTATGATAGTTCTACGGTGCCGAAGAGGTTGTTATTATTAGAATGTTTTGTGTATTGGTGGATGTTGCAGACACCAAAGGACATGTGAGGGATGGAGTTTTCCCATTGTAGGAGTTGATTTTGGAATTCACCGATGATTAGTCCCCTTTCGGCCAACTTTGATCTGATGTTGTATAAATTGGTGATTAAGTCCATTAGATGGTCTGATTTGTGGACTTGTAAGGCAAGAAAGAATTTGGAATAGTCGAATTTGGGCAATATGATCAAATCATTTTTGAATTGGATGTCAATGGATGGTTTGAACAATTGCGAATGTAATGCCGTTTTGAACTCTTGTAGATAGAGTTGACTTTGCGACTGTGTAGTGAATCTTATGATTGGGAGGAGTGAAACGTGGAAACTGTTGGTTTGTATGTTCATGGCTATGAAATTGTAGTTTATCGGGAAGGTTGAGTCGAGTTCGAGATGTTTTGGGTAGATTTGGGTATGTAGGAGGTTTTCGTAAGGGATGGTAGTTTTGATGGGTGTGCATGGGAGGGGGTTGAAGGTTGTGGATACGGTATCATAGGTACCGGCTTTCAAATTTTGATAATTTTTGAAGAGTTTGTTATTGGAAAGTGTGGTTAGTTCATTGAGTTGGTTGATTTGGTGGGGGGTTAGGGTGAGTTTCAGGTATGCGGAGACGTAGTGGGCGGTGTCGGGGACGGAGGAGGGTATTGCATGGAGGAATTTCTGGAGGGTCATTAAAGAAAGGAAGGAAGAAAGAAAGGAGGGAGGGAAGTGTTAAAGCGAGAATTATGATGAATAAATAGTTTAATTTTATGCGTATATATATATATATATATATATATATAAAATAGATAACAATAAAATGAATAAATAATTATAAGAATAGAATGAAGGGGTGAGAGGTGCAAATCAATCACATTAATAACATCTTTCTTGGATCTTCAATTAATTCCTTAACGGTTCTTAAGAAAGTAACAGCTTCTCTACCGTCTAACATTCTGTGATCATAAGTTAAAGCAACGTACATCATTGGTCTTGATTCTAATTTACCATTAACAACAACGGCTCTTTCTTTGATACCATGCAGACCTAAAACAGCGGTTTGAGGCATGTTGATAATTGGAGTACCGAATAAAGAACCGAAAACACCACCGTTAGAAATGGTGAAAGTACCACCGGTCATATCTTCTAAAGTTAATTTACCGTCTCTTGCCTTGACACCAAGATTAGCAATTTCTTGTTCGATTTCTAAAACGGATAAAGATTCAGCGTTTCTGACAATTGGAGTAACTAAACCCTTTGGAGTTGCAACGGCAATGGATAAATCCATGTAATCTCTGAAGACCATGGTGTTGTTGTTTTCAATTGCACCATTGACAGCAGGTATGTCCTTTGCAGCTAAAGCGGAAGCTCTTGAGAATGCACCCATGAAACCCATTTTGATACCGGATTTCTTGACGAATTCGTCCTTGTATAATTTTCTCATTTCCATTAATGAAGACATGTCGATTTCATTGAAGGTGGTTAAAGAAGCAGCGGTGTTTTGAGCTTCCTTTAATCTTTCAGAGATTCTTAATCTCATTCTGTTCATTTTGATTCTTTCTTCGGATCTGGAGAAGTTACCGAATGGGTTGATGTTTTCAGGAGCTTTGCCAGAGGTTGAGACAGCAGGACCAGAAGAAGGAGCAGCGGTTTCCTTCTTTGGAGCAGCTGCTTTTGGTTCTTCCTTCTTTACTTCAGCCTTTGGTTCTTCCTTCTTTGGTTCTTCCTTCTTTGGAGCTTCAGTAGCAGGTGCAGCAGCTGTTGCTGTTGCTGCTGCTGGTGCAGCACCACCTGCTGGAGCGGAACCCGGTTCGATTTTGGCAATTTCTTGGCCAACAGTGACGGTGTCTTCAGCGGTAACCAATAAGTCGGTGATTGTACCGGAGATTGGGGCATTGACTTCGACATCGATCTTGTCGGTTTCAATGGTGGCCAAAAGCTCGTCTTGGTTGATGAAATCACCGACGTTTTTCGCAAAGGAGGAAAGGGTACCTTCAGTGATGGACTCTGCCATTTCGGGCACCTTGATGACTTGAGGAGCAAGGAAACGGGGGGTGACGGAGAATTGTCTTGTAGAGACGCCAACGGCGAGTCTGGCGGTACGGATGGTGGATCTGAACATTGTGTGGGAGTGGGAGGGATAAGCGGAGAAACAAGAAAGTAGGAGATACGAAATAGATGAAATAGATGAAATTGAAATAAATAAAACATAAATAATATAAATCATAGAGGTAATAAAATACTACTGATGGTGAGGAAACCGCAGAACCAGTGTATCAGAGGGGCCGGACAGCGCACCGACCGCACGGCCAGACACGGCCGCGGCCAACGCCCACGCAAAGGCGGTTGCCGAGTGCGGGACCGCTCTGCGTCGGCGTCGGCGTCGATCGACGGCGCGCCGCTCACCCGTGCACCACCGCCTCGCACACGAGCCGGCCACGCTCGATCCGGGTAACCAGCTGTTCGGGCACCGCGAGCTCCACCAGGTCGCCGTCGCCGTCGCCGTCGCGCTCGTCCGGCACGTTGATATTGAGCGCCGTGGTGCCGCTCGTGTACACGTGCACGCCGAGCGCGGTCCTGGACAAGTAGAGACTGACACCCGTGCACCCGTCGGCCGCCACCACCGGCACGCAGCCCACCACCTGCAGCTCGCAGCGCGCACAGCCCGTCAGCTCCACCGACGCGACGGCGCGCTCCACCACCACGCCCACACCCGTGCACCCGGCCACGGCCACGGCGTTCACCTTGCCGCGGATCTGCACCACCACGTCCGTGCACCGCCCGATGTAGACGCTCTCGCCCATCGCCGCGTCGATCGTCCGCAGGCCGCCGCCATGGACATTCACCACCATCCACTTGTTGTCCACGAGCTCGAACTGTTCTGGCGCAGCGTGTGGTGCTGCAACAACAACACCTGCAGTGTCTGTGTCTGTAACACCAACACCACCCGTTTGGAGCTTCTTGGGCTTCTTTGGTGGCAGCGGCACACTCTTCTTCCTCAACGCTGGGTTCTTGTGCGTCATCTCGCTCTTGTCCACCTTCTTCAACCCGCTGGTGATGGCTTCGCCCTTGTTCAACTCCGCAAACACGGCGCTCATGCCGCCGCCACCGCCGCCTTCACTCTTCGCCGGTTTGGTAGCTTCACCACGGACGTTGCTCTCAACAACACCAGCAAACAAGTCTGCTGGTGGAGGTGGAGGAGCGGGTGGTGCACCGTCACTAGCAGCTGCAGGAGCAGTAGTAGCACCTCCAGTGTTAGTACTGGTAACATCATCACTCGACGACCCGCTGGATTCACTCGTTTCACCACCCTCTTCACCAAGTACAAACTCACCCGCCGTACCCCATGCAATACCCTCCGCATGGTACTCGCCGGCGTACTTCTTCAGCTCGTCAAAGATACCCAGGTACTCCCTCACCCATTTGCCAATTGCTTCACCCCCCTCTTGGCCCTTCACCTCCTTCAACACTCTATTCGTCCAGAACTCACTGGAGTCCTTGAAATCCGGAATGTAGCTGACCGGCTTGTCAACAACGATCCATCCTAAAACCGCAACACCTTCCGCAACCGCATTCAACAGGTTGAAGTACTTGTTGCTTCTGTTGTCGTCCTTGATGGCAATCACCTTCATGATCAACTCGTTGATTGGTTGCACAATCAACGCCTGGAACTTCTCGTCCGTAACGTCCAGCTTTGCAGCCTTAGCTGCAGCCTTTAAAACATCTCTCTCCTTTAAAACCGCTTCTTTGAACACCTTTGCTTGTTCTCCTAACACAGTGTCAATTTCTAAACTGGAATCCACATATGGCTCAATGGATCCACAAACGAATGCATCAAATGCTTCAATTGACGCAGCTTCGCCTGATCCAGCAGCAGCAGCAGCAGCAGCAACAGCAGCACCACCGGCCTTTTCTCCTTCAGCATTGGCACCCCCTGTAATTGCCTTCACATCTTCTGAATCACCACCCATAACCGCTGGAATGATGGTACGTGGTCCACTTCCTGGTCCTTCTTGTTCCGCTGCCCATTGTTCCTGGTAAATTGTAACATCCTCTAATCTAGACGTTGCAGCTTCTAATCTTTTCAACAGGGTCAGCAAATTATACCCTTGCAGTGAAAAATTGTTGTGGTTCTCTGACATTCTCCAATGGCTTGTTGTTCTAAAGGAAAAGGAGGAAGAAGCACAAATAAGTGGCAAAGCAAAGTGGCAAAACAAAACAAACAGGTGGTTTGCTTCCCATTTCCACCTCACCCTCAACATTCAACATGAAATTTCCATTTTTTCTTAATTTTCAAATACAATAGGTAATAGGAGATTTGGCCACTCAATCTACAATTGTCATGTTTCATTTAATAAACTAAAACACATCTCCCATCCCCCTCCCCCTCCCCCTCCCCCATGGAAAAGAAATTCTCTCACAACTTCCCCAAAAGGGACGAACATCTGCCACCACGTGAAGTCCACAAACTTCCCGACTACCCCTCCGTAACGACCCTACTACCGTTCCAAAATGATCCAGCATACACACCATCCAAACCAATCGTTGTTGATTTTGGTAAAACCAACGTCCGTGTAGGTATGTCGGGAGAACTAAACCCATATCTCGACTTCCCAACCTTAAATTCAAGATACAAAGATAGGAAATTGAACAAATTATCCACCTTCATAGGTAACGATATATTCATTGACTCCACTATTAAATCCAACATGAAAAACCCATTCGATAATCAATTACTGACCAATTGGGATAACGTCGAAAAAATCCTGGATTATTCCTTCCTTCACCTTGGTGTAAACTCCGAAAATAAAGTTTCAAATCCAATTATCTTTAATGAAATTCTAGCAAATCCTTTATCACAGCGGAAAAATCTATCTGAATTATTATTTGAAACTTATAACATTCCATCACTCACTTTCGGTATCGATTCCTTATTTAGTTATTATCAAAATAATGGTAAAACAGGTTTAGTTATCGGTACCAATCATGAATCTATTAATATCATACCAGTATCTAATTCCACTCCTTTATTAGGAATTTCTAAAAGAATTAATATAGGTGGTCATCAATTATATGATTTTATGAGAAGTTCAATTAATTTAAAATATCCTTATTTCCCAACAAGATTAAATGATTATCAAATATCTCAAATTGTTAATCAATATTGTTATATTTCAACTGATTTTGATACCGAAATTAAACAAGTTTTAGATTTAAATTATCTGGAAAAAAATGATGTTATCATTGAAGCTCCATTTAATGAAATTGTAGTTGAAGAAAAATCTCAAGAACAATTAAAATTGGATGAATTAAAAAGAAAGGAAAATATTAAAAAATTACAAAATAAAGCAAAATTGAAAAGATTAGAAAAATTAAAATTAAAACAAAAAGATTTTGAATATTATCAAAATATAAAGAAAAGTTTCCAAGATTTATCAAAATTAGAAATTATTAATCTGATTAAAGAATCCGGTTTTGAAGATGAACAAGATTTAGATAAATATTTATTAAATTTAGAAAAATCTTTAAAAAAGGCTAAATTATTACAAGATGGTGAAACTGATGGTGATGACAATGATGATGAAGACAATGATGAAAATAATACTAAATATGATTTTTCAATATTGGATAAACCAAATGATGAATTAACTCCTGAAGAATTAAAAGAAAAACGTAGATTAAGATTAATTAAATCAAATATTGATTCAAAATTACGTATAAAAAAGGAAAAGGAAGATGCAATAAGGGAAGCTCAAGAATTGAAAAGAAAAGATATTGAATTTAGAGAAAGTGATTTAGAAAATTGGATTAATCATAAGAGAAATTTATTAAATTCAATTATTTTAAAACGTAAAGAAAGAATTAAACTAAAAAATGAATTAAATGATCGTAAATCAAGGGCATCACAACAAAGAATGAAAAATATAGCTTCATTAGCTGATGATAGTCCATCCGATTTACCTCCAAATAAAAGACGTCATACAACTATTGATAATGATCCTAATGATACTTTTGGTAAAAATGATGATGATTGGTTAATTTATAGAGATATTGCAGATATTGATGATGAAGAATTATCAAATGAAGAATTAGAAGAAATTTATTTAATTGAAAAAGATTTATTACAATTCGATCCAAATTTTAACATTGATGACACTCAAGAGAGACAATTTAATTATAAGAATTCAATAATTCATAAATTTTTAAGAGGTCCAAGAGATTTTGATAATGAAGATCAACATCAATTACATCAAATTCATTTAAATGTTGAAAGAATTAGAATACCTGAAATCATTTTTCAACCTTCAATTATTGGTATTGATCAAGCTGGTTTAAATGAAGTAATTGAAGATACTTTTTTGAAAAGGTTACCTCAAGAATTAGGATTTTCAGGTGATTTTGATAAAATTACTACCTTCACAAATGATTTATTTTTAACTGGTGGTTTAGTAAATTTTAAAAATTTTAATGAAAGATTAAATAATGAAATTAAATCAATTTTACCAACAAATTTAAATTTTAAAATTAGATCAGCTTCAAATCCAACTTTAGATGCTTGGAAAGGTATGTCAAAATGGTCATTTAATGATTATCAAAATAATAATTTAGGTGGTTTTTGGACAAGAAGTCAATATGATGAATTTGGTATCGATTATATGACTGATAATGGTTTTGGTTGTATTAACCTTACATAATAATAAAAATAACTAGAAATAAAATTTATACATGATAAACATACACTTTTATTATTTTTCTAATTTATTTAATTTTTCCTCTATATTAACCTTTCTTGGATCAATACCTTTCTTTTGTAAATTACTCTTAATAGATTCTTTCATAATTTCTTTATCTTCTTCATTATCAAATTTAGCAAAATCATTATTAGAAATTAAACCTTCCTTTAATAATTCTTCCCTTGCCATCTTTTCCTTTTCATATGCACCTGCCTTGGATTTATCAAATGGACTTGGTCCAAGTTTCTTAAATTTAGCAACATAGAAACCATCAACATTATAAACATGTGGATAATATCTTTTAGTTAATTTAATACTTGAATCAAAATTTTTACCTCTAAAACTAGTAAAACCATCTTTACCAATAGTTAATCCAGTTTCAACTAATTTAACATTAGGTCTTTTACGTAATGCATAATCAACAACACTTTCATTTTCTTCAACCATAACTGAACATGTTGAATAAACAATTATACCACCATTTGGTGAATTATGATCAACTGAATCAATTGCACTTAATAATAATTGTTTTTGTAAATGTGGAATTTCAATAAAATCTTTTGGTGAACGATTAGTTTTAACACTTTGATCTTTACCAATAACACCAGTACCTGAACATGGTGCATCTAATAAAATTCTATCAAATCCACCAATAATTTTTGGAAATTCTCTTGCATCATAATTACAAACAATTGTATTTTTACAATTTAATCTATGAATATTAGCAATTAATGATTTTGTACGTGCTTTATTTGCATCATTTGCGAAAATACATCCAGTATTTTTCATCATTGCCGATATATAAGTAGTTTTACCACCTGGTGCTGCTGCCATATCTAAAATTCTTTCATTTTCCATTGGATTTAATGCCATAACTGGTAAAAATGATGATGCAGCTTGTAAAATATATTGACCACTTAAATATTCAGGGGTTGCACCAATTGGAACTTGTGAATCAAAAATTTGTAATCCAACTTTAGTCCATGGTCCAATTGGTTGTAAATTAACACCTCTATTAACTAATAATTGTGCTAAATTTCTTCTGGTTGTTAATAATGTATTTGTACGAATTGTAACTGGACGATGAATTTCATTGGCTTCAAAAAATTCAATTGCTTCACTAGGTGAAAATAAATTAAATAATTTTTCCGCTAAAAATGGTGTATATCCAAAATAATCACATATATCATTAATTAATTGATCAACATATTCACTACGACTACGTCCTTCTTCTGCTAAATCTTTGAAATTTTCTAAAACTTTAACAATTTCTAACATTCTGGTTCTAATAAAGGTAATATCCTTTGCACCATCTTTAGTTTGTGTTGCTGGATCTTCTTCACCTAATGCAGGTAAAATCTTAGCTCTTGGTTGAACTTGATTTACACCTAGTAATTCTTCTTCAGCTTCTAAATCTTCTTGTGCTTTCTCTAGATCAAGTTGTTTAGAGTATTCTTCCATATTTGCTGCATTGACTTTTTCAATTTCTTCATCACTATAATCTTCATCATCTGAAAACATTGGCTTTTCATGAACTTCATCATCTTCATTGTCAAATTCATCATCATCGAATTCTTCATTATCTAAATCATCAAGTGTCTCTAATTTATCATCTTCTTCATCTGATTCGTCTTCAAATAATGTCTTTCTTGCTGCATTTAATTCATTTAAATCAACTTCTGGTAAATCTTCAGAAATTTCAGTTATATCTTGATCATCTCCACCCTTTTTAGATTTCTTAGATTTTTTTGCTTTATTATCACTATTGTTATTACTTTTACTACTGGTAGCTTTTGATTTTTGTTTCTTATTCTTAGATTCTGCAATTTTAGATTCTCTTTGACGTTTTTTTTCTTCTCTACGTTCTTTACCTGCTTGGAATTCTTCAAATGTGGGTGGTGCACCTTGCTTGTTATCAGCTCTTCTACCCATGTTTATCTGTTTACTTTATTCAAAAAATATTGTGGAATTGATATTAGGTTTATTACAGAGAAAAAAAAATTTCAAGTTTTTCATTTTGAAAAAAAAAAAAAAAATTGAAAAAATTGAAAAAATTTCAAATTTCAAATTTCTCAATTAAAAAAAAATTTCAAGTTTCAACATGTTTTTTAAACATTGTGTGTGCATATCAGATAATATACAAAATTGTTATTGATTTCCACAAACCTAATATGAAGGATTTTACACCACATAAAAATATAAAAGAAGATGATTGGGCAATCCTGCTTCTTCCATCAGGTGCAAGAAAATTAATTCAACTTCGTCTTGAGGGTATCATAAATATGGGTAAATTTGGATCATTTAATGTTGAAAATGTTTTAAATTTTCCATATGGACAAGCATTTGAAATTAAAAGTGAAACCGAAATCATTCCAATTGCTACTTTAGAAGATGGTATAACAGATTTAGCAGATTTAGATGCAGATGAATGTAGGGATAATAGATTATTAGTTGATAAAGCAAACATTCAAAAATTAACAGTTGAAGAAATTGAAGAAATGAAAAGCAAAATTGGTGGTAATGAAATTGCACGTGAATTAATTCAAAGTATGATTAAAAATCATGGATCTTTTGATAAAAAAACTTCATATTCACAAGAAAAATATCTTGATCGTAAACATAAGAAATTTTTGCGTCGTTTCCAAATTAATTATTTAACTTCAAATGAATTATTAAATTATTTATATTATGAAAAGGAACCTTACAGAATAATGAATTTAAGTATAGAAATGGTTGGTTTAATGATGAGTTTAGGTAATGTTATGCCAGGTGGTAATTATTTAGTCGTTGATGAAACTGGTGGTTTATTAACTTATGCAATGTTAGAAAGAATGGGTAATCGAGGTACAATTACTTTATTACATGAAAATGATCAGCCAAGTGTTCATCTGTTGAATAAAACAAGATATTCAAAGGAAATCTCAACAAGTAAAGATAGTATGGTCCAATGTATTAACGTTTTACAATTTTTAGAACCTGAAGCTGAAAGACCAAATATTAAAATTCTAGATGATGAAGAATATAATAAATTACCCGAAGCAATGAAAACTCAATATGATAGAAAAATTAAAAGAGCAGAAGTTATTAATAATGTGATTGATAAAGTGCTTGCAAAAGATTTTGAAAGTTTAATTTATGCATCATCACTTAATCCAACAACTTTTGTTCCAAGAATTTTACCTCGTTTACGTGGTTCAGCTCCATTGGTTATTTATAATCAATATAAAGAAATGTTGATTGAATTAAATCATATATTTTTGAGAGAAAAGGGTATATTATTACCAAATATTCATCATTCTGCAGTCACAAGATATCAAACCATACCTGGGAAAATTCATCCTTTAATGACATCTAGAGCTGATGGTGGTTATGTTTTAACGGGTATAAAAGTTTTCCCAATTGATAATGTTGTTGCTGTTGGTAGAGGTACTAAGAGAAGGAAAGTTAAAAACGGGAAAACTGTGAATGCAGATGATGTAGCAAATAGTGGAGATAGTACACCTGCTATTGAAAATAGTGAAAATAATACACCTATTGTTGAAACTATAGAATCAACAGTTTCACCTGATGTGGAATCCAATTGAAAAAATTTTGTATAATCACTTTCTTTAAACTTATAAAACTTTATCCATCATATTACGTAGAACCGAAAATCTTGAATCATGTTTGTATCCGATAACATTGCGAATGTTTTCGTTTGAACCAAACCTTATGCCAACTTCCCATATTGTTTTGGGTATACATTTTCTAACGATATCCGCTTGGCTTTCATAACCGAGTTCAAAAATGAAACCTTCAATTGACTGGTTTTTATTTATTAAATTTTCAGATAATGCTTCATAGAATTCCAAATTCCCAACTAATGCTTCCCTTGGTTCATATTTTAAAACACTTTCTTCTACTTCTGGTACAATTAAATCATTTTCAGGAATATATGGTGGATTTGAAACTAGAAAGGACGATTTTCCTTTCCCATTTATAATCGACTTCGGTAAGTAAGATTTAAATAAATCACCTTGATGGAAACTCATCGGTACATTAATTAAATCTTTATTATGATTATAATTTTCAATTGATAAATCAACCGCTTCCTCTTTAAAATCAATACAATCAATTTGTTTGACCATACCAAGTTCGGATCCTAACCCTAGACCAATACATCCTGATCCTGTACAATAATCAATTAAATTATCAATTTGGACATTTTTTAGATATTTTGATGCTTCAATAACCCATTCTTCAGTATCCAATCTTGGAATTAGCACACCTGGTTTACACTTTAAATCAAGTTTACCAAAAGGTTGGTTGCCCAAAATGTATTGTAGTGGAATTAAATTTGATCTTTCATCACATGCATTAATCCATTCAGATTCTGGAAGCTCTTGATAAATCCATCTTGCCTCCTGAATTGCTTGTTTTTCTGGGAGGTTTTTGGAAATTATTTGCACCATTTTTTCCAATATTTTCCCCGACATAATTTAAATGAATAAATATATGTGTTGGTCTTGATTGCTCTATATTTTATCATAAAAATGACGTGTACAATTTTTCATCTTTTGAACCTCAAAAAAATATATTCAGATTTATCCAATTTTTTTAAAATTCATGTCAACAAATCTTCCCATTTTTTTGACTATTATTTTCTTTTGAGTTTATAAATAATTATAAGGGGAGGGGAGGAGGTTTATATGCTATATAAATATATACAGGGACATCATGAGTAGATTACTATTCTATTTTTAAATTATTTTACATACCATTCTTAACATAATACATGTAAGATCTTTCATGAATATCTTCATCATATGGAGAAATAACTTCAGATTCACCAGGTCTAGCAACTGGGTCTCTTAAATAAACTGCATGACAAGTTGAGAAGGAAATTTCAATATGTTTTGGTAAAATTGAGAAAACTGGTAAAAATTGTCTTGGTTTCCATGGTGTAAAATATGATTTTGATGGGTTTAATAAACCATACATACCACGTTGCCATGGTAATCTAAGGAAATAACTACCTTTTTCTTCAACTTCATTATATGCAGGGATTGTTGGATGTCTCTTTAAGTTTTCACTCCAAATTTTAATTAATTCGTCTTGAGCTAAAGGTTTTTCAGTGAAATCTTGACGAATTTTTTCTAAATATTGGGTATGAAGTTCCGATAATAAAGATCTGATCTTTTTGAAGTTGGAGTCATCATAAAAGTCACCAACTGGCTTACCATCTTTATAAGTTGGTACGATTTTGGATAATTCAACTGATAAATCTTTATCGGTTTCAAGCTTTGTAATCTTTGCTGGTAAATGTTGGTAAATTTCAAAAGCTTTTGAAGATAATGCTTCACCAAATTGATCTTGGAAAACATCGGCATTATCAGCCTTGGAATCGACTGGAACAGTTCTTATTATATCCTTCAAAAGTGATTTTCTATCAATTGAATTTTGAATTTCCTTCATCTTTTTTATCTTGTAATCTTGCATGCTCTTCTTTCTTTGATCAATATCGCTTGAAGCAATTGAATTTTCAGCTGAGATACCTTCAACATTATAGTTTTTGTATAAAGAAGTTAATTTCTTTTGTTTTTCTAATTTCTTTTCCCAGATTTTTCTTGGATTTTCTTGGACTTCTTTAACGTATTTTTGCCAATTGATAACTTGGAATTTATCAACTTTGTAAGCTTCTTTTAAATTTGGTTTTGGTGTACCTAAAGCTTCCAAAACTCTTTCAGGATCAACAGAGAATATATCACCAGGAGAAAGTGTGAAACCAGGGTATTTTATAACAACACCATTAACTTTAACATGTCCATTTAAAATGAATTTTTTAGCTTGTCTAGTTGAGGATGCAAATAAAGCTCTAAAAACGGCATAATCTAGTCTTTTTTCTAATGGAGCAAAAGTTTGTAAAACCATTGGAGTTGAAGGAACTTTACCCTTTAAGGAAGCATCTAGTTGTGCCACACCTTCTAATTTTTTTTCAAACAAGGTTTGCCATCTGCCTTCTTTAACGTGTTCACCATGGTAACCTCTAGTTTCTTGCTTTGAAGCCCATTTTTGTTGGTATAAAGTCATGATTCTGAAATTTGGCTTGGTCTTCTTGTAAAGATTGAACAAGTTGTACTTGTTCATAGAAGGTCTGATTCTACCACGAACCAACGAGTTGAGGTTTTGTGCTCTCCTGGTCATAGCTGTTGTGTTGATGACTGGGTCTGGAACTTGATCCCAAAATACCAGTATCTTGTTCTGATCTTTAGTGAAATATTATCCAAATTCATGAAGATGCTCGTCCAACACAAAAAAAAAAGACAGAAACCGGGTAAAAAACGCGCCGATCGACGCGACAGGTCGCAAAAATAAAAATTTCCCAAAGAGGCAATCCTGCTGCTGAGAACGGCAATGATGGTGGCTTTGTTTAAAGGTTAGTTCGGGAGTGTTGTTGATGGTTGGAGGTAAAGGCTCTTGAGACGACGTTCCCTGTTGCCAATTTCCACACACAGCCAGTATTCCACTGTGGAATCGTTGTTTGCCCTTATCGTTGTTTTCATTGCCAGATTTCACAGAAACTAGCCGTCCTTCTCTGTTCAAAAAAACAATACAAGACATATTCCAACAGATAATTCCACATTCGGCAGTGTTCTAACATACCTACTAAGTATTGTCAATTGTGTTCAACAGTACATCATTTGTTTTCATTCCTTATATTAGTTATTGGCTATTTAAGAATAGTTTTATAGATCAGTTCAATTCATTTCATTTCATTCATTGTCATTCATTTTAATTCCATTGCATTTATTTTTTTTACTATTGCAACTCGTATCTACATTCTGCATTTCTTACGTTTTTATTTCCCTATTCTTATTATACTCTGATTATTCATAAACCATTATGGCATCTTTAAAACCAAAGTTAACGTCAAACTCGAGTTCAAGCTATCTAAAAGCAAAACCTAGCAACGACAATAATACTAATAATAGTAACAAGCTTTCATATCACCAGAAACTATTATCATGTTTAGCAAATCAAATAATATTGACTGTTTCCTCAATTATAGGTTTGATAATATTGTGTTCAATTGGTTTCAGTTTTATGATGCCATTTGATGGAGCTGATGCTCCAAGCTGTAGAGGTGTTTATATGTCTCCCGCTTACGCAAAAATTCATGCCTTTGATTCATCACATACTAAGTTTGCTTCAAAATATTCTCTCTATTTATATCGAGAACAAGATAAGGATGAAATGCCAAGTGATGACGGTTCTAGTGATTTTAACTTGTCTGGTACTCCGATTTTATTTATACCGGGTAACGCAGGTAGTTATAAACAGGTTCGTTCAATTGCGGCTGAAGTTGCAAATCAATACTTTTTAGATAACAAATTCACAAAATCTTTAAATCTAAATACAAATAATTTGGATTTTTTCACAGCTGATTTTAATGAAGACTTTACTGCATTTCATGGTAGAACAATGCTAGACCAATCTGAATATTTAAATGATGCAATCAAGTTTATTTTAACCTTGTATCAATCTCATGATTCCAAATCTATACCTACTTCTGTTATTTTACTAGGTCATTCAATGGGTGGTATAGTCGCAAGAGTTATGTTAAGTTTGCCAAATTATTTAGAAAACTCTGTCAACACTATTTTAACCTTATCCACTCCACATAATGCTGCACCAACAACTTTTGATGGTGATTTACTTAATGTCTACAAGTTGACTGATGATTTTTGGAGAATTGGTTTTAAAAATGATAGTCAAGATAATTCAAAATTGGCACAATTCTCAAAGAAAAGATTATCAAATGTTTCTTTGATTTCGATCACCGGTGGTGTATTAGATACAACTTTGCCAACTGATTATACAACATTGACTGGTTTAGTGCCTTCAAACCATGGCTTTTCAGTCTCAACAACAGGTATACCTGGAGTGTGGACTCCAATAGATCATTTAGCTATTGTTTGGTGTGACCAGTTAAGAAAAGTTCTAGCTAAAACTTTATTACAAATTGTTGATATTAACTCACCATCACAAACTTATCCATTAGAGAAGAGAATGGAAATCTTCAAATCAAATTTATTGCCGGGTTTTACTAAATCAAATAATATAATGAAGAATGTTAATACTAAGTACAGTTTACCGTATAAATTAAAAATTGATTTAAAACAGTTAAAGGATTCGACAAATAATAAATTTTTTGAGTTACCAAAAAAAATATTGAAAAGGAATGAAGCTGATTCACCTCCAATTCATCTGTTTAATATTCCAAAAGACGATGACTATCAGTTCAACTTTTTGAGTTCTTTAAAGCCTTCATTAATTGAAGATATGAATAAAAATTCTTCACCATCAGTTCTACTATGTCGATCTCTGGTAACCAAAGTTAATGATGATAATCATAATAATTATAAACAAATATATGATTATACAACTGACATAACAAAAGAACTTGCAGAACTTGAATGTTTAGATGTTCATGAGTTTGTCTACATGGTTCCAAAACCTTCTGTATCAAACGTTAAAATTGAAACTCCAAATCCCGATGTTTATTATGCATTAGAAATTCCGTCGGGTATTTTGTTATCGTTCAGTAATATTGTTATTGTTGAGTCTGATAAAAGTATTACACATTTTGATTCAGATGACTTTGTTTTAGCAGATTTAGAACTTGCAGCTTCCAGTATTTTGAAACTTGGTGATTCGAGTCTCTATCAATTGATGACTAGAAGTTACGATATTACAATACCTGCACATAGACCAATTATTGTTGGTATTGATGTGCCAGCAATGAGCTCAAGTTTATTGGCTTATAAACTAGATATTAGATATTCAAAATCCAAGAATGAAAAATTTTCTCCAATTTTAAGTCAATCCATTAAAAGTGAAACAAAATGGCATCAAAATATTGATTCTAATAAAATAATCACGTCAATTATCACAGGTGATTCTCCATATACTCCATTTATAGTTGATGATCCATTCTCACACACAAAATTAAGGATATTTAGTGACTCCTTGTCATCAAATGAACTAATGGATATTTATTTATCGATTGATTGGTTCCAAAGTTTAAAATTACTGGTTATAAAATATAGGCTTTCTGTTATCGGGTTCCCACTGTTTATTACACTATTTATTATCACATTCCAATTTATCTATTATTCAAAACATAATATTTATCCATCATATGGTGAAGCTTTGCTATACCTATGCCATTTTAAGGTATTTGCATGCTTATTTGGATTTTTTTCAGCTTTATCATCCATCACTTCATCGCAATCTATTTTCCATAAATTGATAGAATTATTTGACCCAGTTGAAAGAAATGATTTAGGATTAATGAGTAAAATTGAAAATTCTAATGTTCAAATTAATATGACATTCATGAGTATAGAAGAAACTTCATTATGGTTTTATGGTAGTTTTGTATTATTAATTTCAATTGGATTAAACTTTTTACTCTATAATTTGATTTTACTATTTCTAAAGATATTCATCTGTTTGTCACGTTATTCAGTTTGGAATCATTTCAACGTTCCGAGATTTCATTATTTTACAAACCAAAGAAAAACAATTAGTATATTTTCATTAATTATCTTAGTTTTGTTATACTTACCGTATCAATTTGCATTTATCGTTTGTGTTTTAACTCAAATATTTTCATCATTAAATATCTTTTTAGCAAGTCCATCTCTAAATGCATATTATACACCAATCATTCAAGATTCAGGTGATACCGAAAAAGATGGTGAAAAAGGTTACAAAAAGAATAGATTAATTGAAAATTTTAAGAATTTTAACGTCTCATTTACAATTTTAATGTTATGGTTAATTCCAATTAATGTACCGGTTTTAATTGTTTGGATTCATGATATTTCATTGAAATGGAGAACGCCATTTTCTTCACATCATAATATATTGGCAATTTTGCCAATAATTATATTTGTTCAAGTGTTGAATCAAGGTTATATTATTTCAAGACCAAAGAGAAAAATTAATATTCTAATTACTAAATCATTATTAATTTATTTTGCATTATATTCATTACTATTTGGTACAAGACATCTATACTTTTTGCATAGTTTGTTTAACCTAGTCTGTGTTTGGTTCCTGATTTTAATTATACAGAATTGGGGTGAAGGGTCTTTAGAAAGGGTTAATTTAGTAGCTAAAAATATAACAAAACTTCATTGAATAGAAATAATTGCAGTATCTTAATTTGTATAATAAAATGTTCATGTATATTATTTCTTAATATTAATATAAAACAATGTAACTTTTAATATTTAAATAACCCAAGTTAATATCTCTGAAAGATCTCAAATTAGTGTTCTCAAATTTTGAATCATTTAATATCGTTGCTGATGATTTTTCAAGAATCCATTTATTATCATTAGATAAACCAATGTCATCATTTGTTGAAATTAAAATTTTAAAATTTCCTAATGATTTTAAGGGTTTTACTGTTAGATTATTACTCAATTCATTAATTATTGAAAATAGTAAACTTTTGAGTTCATTTATAAATGCAAAAGAGTTAAAGTTATTCATATCTGGTTTTTTGCCTTCATTCCGCAATTGTTCAAATAATAAAGAGTTTTTAAAACTAAAAGCGATGGAATATCTTTTATCTTCATCATAGCTCTTATCATAAACTTCTAAATAGATTCTTAAAATTGAACCTTCAGCAAACTGATTTTTCAGATTATGTTCAAGCTCATCCAAATATGCAATAAGTTCAGGATGTCTCGTTGAGTATACTTCCAGTTCATAAAATGTGCATAACTTAAATGATTCTTTTGGATATATTTCAAGATAATACCATACTTGTTCTATGCTGACACGAATAAATGAAGTTAGTGTAGTGATTACTTTATTAGCATCCAGATTGGCTGTAGACATAGATTAGAAGAAGCATCCTGGAAAAGAATCTAACTAAGAAGTACCCCCATAAAAACCAACTCGAGTACCTACCTACCTGGCTACAATAAAACGCGTGAACTTTATTATTGATTTGAGCTAAAGTTAAACGTGTGCAGATGCCATGCTCTTCTTGTTGAAACTGTTGGTAATGCTTGATTAATTATGGTTCTTTCCCGGATAACAGATGCAGATGTTCATACCATCACATCGGGGCAGGTCATTATTGAACTTGCCAGCATTATTAAAGAATTATTAGAAAATTCAATTGACGCAAATGCGACATCAATCTCAATAACATTCAAAAGATATGGCCTGGAAGGTATAGAATTTCAAGACAATGGGGATGGTATTAAGCAAGAAGATTTTAATAATTTATGTTTAAAAAATTATACCTCAAAACTTGAAAATTTCGAAAGTTTAACGGACACAAAAACTCTAGGTTTTAGAGGTGAAGCACTGAATTCTATTTGTAATGTAAGTCAAATGATAATCAAAACAGCGTCTGTTAACGATGCGCCAAAAGGTTACGAATTAATATATGATAAGTTTGGAAAGTTAGTTAATAAACAGATGGTAAACCAAACTAAAGGTACTTTGATTAAAGTTTCTGATATTTTTAAAGATTTACCTGTTAGAAAACTAAACTTAGAAAAACATTACAAAAAGGAATTTCAAAACTGTTTGAATCTACTAACACAATATTTGATAATTTTAACCAATACACGTATTTTAGTCAGCAATATTGACATTTCTGGCAGGAAGAAAGTTATTCTTAAAACAAGTGGTAATAAATTGATTAAAGATAATATTGTAAATGTTTTCGGTTCATCTGGTTTACAAGGATTAAATGATATAGCCGTTGAACTTGATTTGGATGATAGTTACGTAGTGAAATTAAATGGTATGGTATCTAAAGCATCAATTGGTGAAGGAAGGTTAACAAAAGATAGGCAATATATATTTATTAATAAACGGCCTGTTAAATTTCAAAAAATAATAAAGCTTATGAATCAGTTGTATAAAAAATATAATTATTTACAAAGTCCTGTTATTGTTTTAAATTTAGAATTAGATGTGAAATTATTGGATATAAATGTTACGCCAGACAAAAGTATTGTTTTAATTTTTAATAAATATGAGAATATTTTATTGAACCGGATTGAGTCATATTTAGAGGATTTTTGGGACAACTCAGGTAATTATAATTTTCCTGTAAATGAGATTACTCAAGAAAAGATCAAAGAAAGAAATGTTAGTATTACACAGCCAAAATTGGAGTCGTTTGCATTGTTTCAAGAAGGAGAAAGTATAGAAACTGACACCGCAGATGAGGTTGAAGTTCTAGAAAGGAAATCGGTTAGAAACTCAAGAGTTGTGAACATAAATACATTGTTTGTTCCTGATGAATTGTCAGAGCATGAAGAAATTGATGATGGTGATGATAATGATAATGGTGATAATGATGGTGATGATGATGGCAAGAATGATTATGAAGGTGATAATGGTGTGAACGATATTAATGAAAATTTGGATGTTGATGTTGATGAAAATGTGTCAAAAAATAAAATTGAAACTGTTATTAAAAAGGTTGAGACAGAATTTGATAATACAAATATTCAAGATGAACCTACAGATTTAACAGGCATTCAGAAGTTAACAAAAAAAACTAGATCAAGTTTAAACGATACAATCAATGATGCGATTACTGATAACGACAACATGTATTTGGAAGAAAATATTATCAATAGTCAATTAGAAAATTCGATTAATGCCGTCATTCCACACACTGAAGAGATAGATCCATGCTGTAGTTCACATAGTGGGCATTCGCCAGATAAAATACCAGATTCAAGGCCAGACAATCCCGATGAGATAAATCTGGAAACGGAACTGATATACTTTCCAAATTCCGAAAACAATAATACTGAAAATGAAAAAGTTATACCAGTTTCGAACCAAAAAATAAGGGTTTTAGAAGATGAAATACGTCTACCACAGAATAAGCGGCTATGCGTGAAACCTGCACCCAGTGGAACTTCCAATGTTCAGACATCTGACTTCACGGATAGAGAAGCTTCTGAACAATTGCTTGGTTTATCAATTCATAAAACTGACTTCAATAGCATGAATATTATTGGGCAATTCAATAAAGGTTTTATAATTGTCCACAAAAAGGATACAGATGATATTTTAATTGTTGATCAGCATGCATCTGATGAAAAATATAATTTTGAAAATTTAAATAATGAAACAACTTTTAAAAATCAACCGTTAGTTGTGCCACAAAAACTAGATTTAAATTCAATTGAAAGACTAATAATTTTGAATAATCTAGAAATTTTTGAAAAAAATGGCTTTAGATTTAAAGACAATTCGAGTGCAGCTAGTGATGAGAAACAAGAAGAGATTTATTTAACATCATTACCTTACTCAAAAAATACAATATTTAATTTAAAAGATTTAAGCGAGTTAATTCAATTAGTTCAAGATAGTGGATCATCTACCAATGCAATTATAAGACCAAGTAAAGTTAGAGCTATGTTTGCAATGAGAGCATGTCGTTCGAGTATAATGATAGGTCAACCATTAAGTCAAACGAGAATGGAAACAGTTGTTCAACATCTTTCAACTTTAGATAAACCCTGGAACTGTCCACATGGTAGGCCAACTATGAGACACATTGTTAAAATTGATCAATGGAAGCCCTTTAATGATGACTATCAATTATAGCGAATACGGAAATTATATTTCTCATGAAATTCATATTATGATATTGAAGTGTCTCAAAAAGGAAATTTTTGTTTTTCAAACCATGATACCTATTTTTGAATATCTGAAACATGAGTTCTTTCAATTTCATTTAATAACTGTCTTATCCTTTTCTTTAGATTGATAGACGCAAGTTCATGATTTTTTTAGGATGTTTAGAAAGAAAAAGTTGTTTCATTTTACAAGATACTTTAGATATTCTTAAATCATGACTGCTTATCAACCATCATTTATTGATTCAAATGGGTTAATAACCAGTCCACAAAATATTATCGTTGACTTTACTGCTGCAACAGGAGAGGAAGTTTCAGTTACTTTAGGCGAATTTGATTCCTATATGAAAACAATTGTTGTCTTGGCTATTATTTTTGGTACAAGGATTGGACTATCAGCGTTTGCAATTCCAATTACATTTATGGTTACAAAGAATAGAAGATCACCAATCTTTATTTTGAATATGTGTTGTGTTGGGATTTTATTTTTACAATCATGTATCTATGCTGTTACACTGACAAAATCCTATAATACAATTTCATACACCTTTTCGATGACCGATCAAATTGAAAAAAGTGCAAGTAATATTTCAGTTGTTTCAAACTTACTTTACATTATTTTAATCTTTTTAGTTGAAGTTTCATTTTGTTATCAAGTTTATATTATTTTTGAATCACCACAAAAAAATTTAAAAAGATTAGGTTATTTAGCAACTGCGTTTTCAGCTTCCTTAGGTATTGCAACTGTTGTTTTATATTTTATTTACATGGTTTATTCAAATCTTGCATTTTACAATAATGAAATCACAGTTCCAAGATATTTAGTTAATACACCATTGATCGTCTTTGTTACATCATCATGTGCCATTTGTTTAATGCTTTTATTTAAACTTACATATGCAATTCGTACAAGACGTTTCCTTGGTTTAAAACAATTTAATTTGTTTCATATATTATTTATTATGGCATTTCAAACCATGGTTATTCCAACAATTTTAATTCTTATTTCATTCAATGCATTTTCAGAAACTGATAAATATTCATCACAAACATTTTCAGCACTTGGCTCTGCCCTTATTGCACTTTCATTACCACTAACCACAATGTGGGCTAATTCCTCTGTTTCAGAAAGAGCACCAACTTCAACTGCCAACTTAAATTCACCAGTTTATAGTTCTGCAAGCGATGATAATAAAACCGTTATTAATTCACCATCTGATTATTATGCCAAAACCTCAATGGACGACGTTGAAAAATTTGGCGTTATTCCAAATCCAGACAAAGATTTGTTTGAAGAAAGTTACACGATGCAGGGTGCTACAGCAATTGATGATGAAAAATTTTGGAAAGAAGTTGAATTGTACACCAAAGATTTGGATAAAGGTTCAAACAATGGCAGTTTAGTTGATGTTGAAAAACAGTCTGATATATCTAAAGATTTAACATTGGATTTAAAATCGAAAACCAGTCCATCACTTTCTACTGACAATTTAAACAAATAAATAAATAAACAATAAAAAAGGATACTTTGGTTCTTTTTTTTTCTTTACTTTTATTTCATATTTTATAGTTTACGCTCATTAACCTTTTTTGTATTTTCTTATTTCGTTCCTTTCTTTTATTTTCTAGGCCTAACTCAATATTTTAATTATGAGAATTTTTATAGCACATAAATACCATTTATTTCAAACAAAAAAATATAATATTATCAAAATAATAGACAAAAGATAAGAGGAAAATGTAAAAAATTTATAAGAAATGTTCTATAGTTACTAGAAAGTATATAAATCTAATAAACCATCAATAAGCTGATAGATTTCATCTTCGGTCAAACTGTTCTCAATTTCATAGACGTCTTCGGTGGTTAACCAGTCAAGGTTGGAAGCAGCTAAAATTATTGAATTGAAATCATTAGAAACATTGGAAGATTCGATCATTTCTGATGCAGGAACAGACTCAGTAACGTTATCATAAATAATAGTAGAATTTTCAGCTAATGCAACTCTATTATAATTTGAACCATCGAATCTTGAAAGGGTGTAATTATGTAACATAGATCCAAATCCATAGTTACCATTTGTAGCAGCGATGGTGAATTGAGCCGTACCATTCTCCTTTGATTTGATTTCAGCTAGTGTGGTTAAACCAGAATATGCACCGATGTCGAAATTAATATCAACAGTAACGTTATATCGAATATCTTCTGGATTATTAATTGGTGGTGGTAAAAATTGTAATTTTGAAGAAATACTTGAATTTGAAAGCAAGGATAAATCTTTAATTGTTTCCAAAGTTTCACCATCAATAATTTTGACATTGGAATTTGATTTTGGACTCGAAACGCAAGATTGAGTATCACCAAATTTAGTAATAATGTTAACTGAGGTTTGATTTGCAGTGTTTTCAAAAGTTGAAAGTTTTTGTAATTCAGTACCATCCTTATAAATATGAGTAACATTGGTTTCAAATGAGTTAGAATAAGAAGCTTTAATGATTTGAGTTAACATACCAGAGAATGGTGGGTTAATAGCAAAACTTTTAATTGTGGTTGAATTATCAAATAATTGAATATCACCAATTGAAGTTTCAATTGTTTCATCTTCCCAAATCGCTAATGAAGCAGAAGTAATCCAGTTTGAACCGATACCTGATTTAGCAACTACACCAGGAGCCTCGTCAATACAATTTGAAATTTCAATATCCAATTTACGTTCAGATGACCATAATAATGGTAAAACAGGAGTTAAATCGATGTGGTAAGGTAATATATCAAATGAACCGGTTGAAACAATTGGATTCCATAAAGGTGGAGCAATACCACCTGTGAAAACATAAGGTTTCGGATTTGTTGAATGAACTCTAATATCGTCAACATAGATATTGATAACTCTGCATGAACCATGGCCATAGAAATGATGTTCATGGGAAACGAAAGTGTTTTTATATTCATCCAATAAGTTGGAATACCAAAATTCTTCAGCACCATTACCTGAAGTACTTAAAAGTAATAATAATTTAGTGGTGTTTAATTTCATAGCTGGAATATTAAGTGACGCGGTTGAATCTGGATAATAAACTAGTGGTGGGAAATTATTACCATACTTTGAAGAGGTTAATGGAACAATGGATGGATAAGTGAGATTTCTACCAAAAGGATTGGATAAATCACCATTATCATTAAAATATAAAGCAGAAATGGAAACTTCAAATTCACCTGTTAATTTTGGAGTAACTAAATTATCCAATTGGACTAATAAATCGTTAGTTTCGTTAAAAAGTGAAGCATACATGGTAACATCTTTTTGAGCAAAGGAATGAGATATTTTGCCAGCTGGTTCTAGTGTTGAAGATCTCCAAACTTCGTTATTTCCTAAATAAATATGAACCATTCTATCATATTGAACACCTTGAACATTGATGTCAAGAGTGAGGATAATTCTATCGTAGGTAATATTGGAAGGAGGTGGAGTATACTTAACGAATGCATGTTTGTTCCAAGATGAGGCAAAAGTATGATTTAATAGTAATTGTGAGTAAATTGGGGATGAGATGTCAGAATAAGGGAGTAAAGGAATATCAATAACTTCATGAACGGCTGGTTTTGAGTCATTTGAATAAGGTTGAATAATATCATTGTCAAAATAATGATGTTGCAAATGTCTTAAATCGTTAGGAATAGATTCTAATTTTTTGTGAGAGCATGGATGTGAACCATGCTTATTAGGATTATTATGCTTATTATGTCTATGATTATTCTTGATTGAATTATGTGGATCTGAAAAGAATAAAAATTTCAAAAAAGCAAATAAAATAATGAACTTAAGAATCCTCTTAACTGATAAAGCGTTGTAAGCTTTTTCTTTTGAAGTATCATCATAATCAACATAAGGAGACTCTGACTTAATCTTTTCAGGGATGACCTGATTGATAATGTGTTTTTCGTTGTGGGTTTCAGTATCAACATTGACATCATTTTGGACAGCTTGGATGTTATCTATTTGGAATAGGTGCAATTGGTTCCATAACGACCATTCTCTGTGCAGTGCACCTTCCTTCATAGTCTATCAGGGGTGCAAGCTGGCGATGAAGACGAAGAAGAAGAAGATAAAAAGCAAGAGTTTAGGAATAGAAAAGCATCAGCTAATGCTTGCAGGAGATAAGACTGCACACAGGAAGATTCGGAGAAGTGCGACGAAGGAGAAAAACGATGCAAAGCGGAAAAGAAAGGACAAGAAGAATTCTGACGCCTATTGACTATTGGCTGTTGGTTGTTGAAGGTCAACAGGATGAATCTTTTCCAGAGTCTCAGGAACATCTTCTCATCGTTTCGTACAGAGGAAGAAGAACGGACATTTTCTCGATTGGCGTTTTTCAATTTTATTGGGTTCATTGCGGTTTCGGTGTCATTTTCGTTCCTTGCAACCAAAATGTTATAGTTTGTTTGTGTAATTGTTAATAGTCAATATATAGTAATATCTAATAGTTAATATCTAATATTTAATATTTAAGCAATTATTAAGATATAGGTATGTATGTACAAGAAATAAGGTCATGAAAGGGAAGGAGAGAGACAGAGACAGAGAGAGAGAGAGAGAGAGAGAGAGAGAGAGAGAGAGAGAGATAGAAAGACAAATTAAATCCAGCAATGGAAGTTTAAAAAAAGATAAATAAATCATGGATGAAAAAATGTAAAAAAATTGAATTAGAATTAATAAATTAGCAAATATAATAAATAATAATACAATCACAGTAAATAAGCCTTTGCCATTTCATAGGCTGTCCAACTAATGGCAGTTGCAGGAACATTGAATACAACCCTCGGTTTTAAACCTCTTGTAAATGCGGATAAACCATTTTGATGATACAAACCTTTTGCAGCGGATATCATACTATTTGCATTTGGTATACTTTTGGTTTGTAAAACAGTTTTAATACAATCCAAAGGAGTTGTAATTGCAGCTGCAAATGCACCGGAAATACCACCAGAAACACAATGGATCATAGGATTATAAATTTGAGTTGGATTTAATCTATCTGAAGAAAATTCATAAATACCAAAATTCAGAGCAGCAAATGGTATACTTAAAATTAAAGTTGTTGGATAACTGATGAAAAAAGATTTAATTCCTTCTGTTCGGTAAATATAAGATGAAGTTGTTAACATTGATTTCAATGAATTAACATTATTATTTTGCATTCGTTGTTTTATAACATCAAATGGAGTCATTAAGGCATCAGAAGTTATGGTTGCGGCAACCCCAGAAATACTTGCAATCAGAGGATGCTTTTCATTTGTAACGATAAAATTGGATATATTTTGGATATTATTTATGTTTGGTATAACATCGGTATCCGAAGCACCGTTATGAGTATGTTTTAATAAATTATGACACAAGGCAGTTTTGGTTGATTCAAAAACCATGTAATAAATAGCATGCGCAGGACCAGCACCCAGAATGACAGATGAGACACCACGCCATAGAGCTAATGGACCTTCAGTAGCACTAATTTTAGAAAATGATGATATTATACCTTCATTTGATTTGATTTTCAAAGTTTGCATTCTGGTTTTGATGGAATCAATTGGGAACATGATTGTGTGTTCCATAATGCCGGCAAATGCACCGGCCATTAATTGGGAGAATAACGGGGAATTATCAGGTAGTGCTTCATAATCTATTTCCAAAGTTTGAGACATGGTTTATGGTATTATATATATATATATATATTGATATTGAGACGGATATGGATATGGATATCTGAATAAGGTATTATCTATGGATATGTATAAGTATGATATGATGTTTGTGTTATTTTATAGTAAAGATTGATAGACGTGCCGATGACAATTATGACAATTTGACGAAAAAATATATCAGATGAAGATATCGGAATTGAAGAAATACGCAAAGACGGGGGGGCCTACGGCGGGAGAGGAGACAACAGGAGGTTTGAGGACTTGATGGATAGGAGGGGATGGTGCTCGAGGAGAAGAACCTGGTTGGCCGTGTGCAGAGAGTGGTGTTGTCTTGTGGTAAAGAGCTTTTGCAAAGGAAAACCAGAGCCAGAGACAGGAAAAAGCTTGTCCTGGAAGCAAAAAAGGTTCAACTGCAAACTGCCCCACCTCATTTGAGAAAAGCCTAGAAGCGCAGAGTGAAAAGTGAAAAGTGAAAAGTGAAAAGTGGAAAGTGGAAAAAGTGAAAATTGAGCATTGAAAAAAGGAAAAAAACCGAAAGCGGAAAGTGCGTTTTTCCCGCTCGCAGGACAGTTTCCCCATTGGGCAACCGGAAATTTCCGTCGGCCTAGGTTCCTGTTTCTATTACTAAATACTATATAGATATAGGTATAGATATGGATATAGATATGTGCAAGTAAGTGGTCAATAAGATATATTATATACATGTCTCTCCTCTACACCGTCAGCTCCTGCATCTGCTCTCTCTCCAGACGCTCCTTCTCCTCCCGACGTAGTCTCATCTTTTCCGCCTTCTGCTGTTTCTCCAGTCTCTTTTGCTCCTTTTTGTCCTTCTTAGCATCTTCCTGTTTCTTCTTGCAATCAATACCCTTAACACGGAGTATGGTTCGACTCTCCATGAACCCCTTCTTCTCCCCTATGTTGCTGCTAGGTAATGCTTCGATCTCGTTCAAAATCTGAGAAATCAAATTCAAGGTCTTGTTTCTCATGGTCTTTTCAACTTCGTTTAATTCCTTTCTTCTCTTACTGTACATCTCTAATTTTTCACTACTAACTTCGTTTCCTATACTGTTGTTATTAGGTCCATAATTATCCTTTTCTAAATACTCCTTTTCATCGATGATGATATCAACATCATTACCTTTTTTAAGATGATTCTCAATTTCAAATTTCTTTTGTCCCGATAAATCATTCAAACTGATATTCCACCCAATTTGAACAACCTTGATTTCTCCCTTGGAATTATCTTCATTCTTCTTCTTTTGTTTATTTAAAATCTTGCTATTGGATAATTTTAGCTTTTCAACCACTTTTTCACTCAAGTAATCACCATATTGTTTGATTGCAAGCTGTCTATCAACAACTTTCAAAAGTACAAGTTTTTCTCCAACTTCTAATCCGTACTTGTCATCATCTTCTTCCTTGATGTTTCTATTACCAACAATAATAACACCCTTTTCACTCAAATTAATACCTTGAAATGATTCAACAACATTTAAAATCGCAACTTCTCCACGTTCTTTAATAATTTGAACTAATCCTTTAGAATTACCTGCAATTGACTCGTTGATAATTCTTTTGGCTGCATCTTTATCCCTATCATTACCAGTTTCTAAAAATGATAATAATGCTTTCTTTCTTTCCCTTTCAGCTGCTGCCTTTTCTTCTCTTTCTCTCTTCTTTTTGTCATATGGTTCTCTATCTTTTTTATTGCCATATTTATCATGTTTATTTCCTTTCCGTTCACGTTTGTCATTACTTTTATAATCATTCGAAGACTTATCCTTTTTATTATATGACTTGCTGTTATTGCCCTTCGAATAAAATGCTCCTCCAGTTTTATCATCTGCATGTTCCCTATTGTTTTTACTGCCTTTGTTAAACTTATTCTCTTTGTTATATTTATCACCCTTAAAAAATGAATTTTCATTACTTCTTTTAGCCTTGAATGAACCATTATCGTTATTGGATTCTTGCTTTGGGGTATTTGCCGCATTATTCAATAAACTTTTCAGATGGTCTAATTCACTTAACCTAACAGCACCGTTATGAAATTTTCGTGAAATAAGTCCAGAAACACATTTTTGATTTTTGATTGTCCTTAAAAGCATTGTAGTTACTTGTTTAAAGAACAAAAATGCTATTGGACAGTTCTATGCTTCAAAAAGGTTTGAAATTTTTGAAAAGGAAATGGAAACAGTGAACAAATTTCCATTGATCCTGTTCAAGATCATCCCCCGTGAAATAGTGAGAAAAATTTTATTTTCCGTTACCTATATATGTGATTTTATACCAATCTTCTATTTTTCTTTAACATAATCGATAGTGTGGAACAAGTTCTTGTCTATCAATGGTTATGTAATCATCTTTTACTTAATTAACTCAAACAGAAAATATGACTATCTCCATCTTGGTAAAAAAGGAATTGTAATTTCTTTTTACATAAGCCTGAAAATTCGGTTATGAAATCAAAAACAATCTTTTGATTCCTATTTCATTAAACAATAGAAAATGATGATACAGCTACTTATGACACATCATATGTACACTTGTAGTAAATTCGGTCACCCAGACCCGCTTCTACGTTTTTATTCTTATAATTTTTTTTACTCAAACTTTTTACAAACTCCAATAACTCTAAATGCAAACTTAACTTATAAAATGTAATTTATATTTTTTATAAAAAGAAATGTAAAATTAAAAGGTTGGAATACCTTCATATTCATCATAACCAAGTGCAAGGTTCATATTTTGTAAACATTGGGTACTTGCGCCCTTTAATAAGTTATCAATACAACCAACAACAACTAATCTATCATTAGCAGCATTAATTTTAAAACCACCAATAATACATCCATGTTTACCACTGATATCACGAACTAATGGGATTTCTTCACCAAGAATTTTAACCAATTTTTCACCCTTGTAAAAATTTTGATAAATTTCTTCAACTTTTTCAGCCGTTAAACCATGATTTTCCTTTAATGGAATATTAATTGTCATTGCAATACCTTGAAACCATGATCCAACATGTGGCATAAATGCAACGTTTTTACCAATATGGAAACCAATTTCTCTTTCATGAATATGGTCAGTTAATGCATATGGAATCATGTTATCCTTTAAAAATGCTGGATCATTCTTATTTGATGGTTTAGTACCAGCACCTGAATAACCACTAACACCAAAAACACTTGGAGTTGCATTTGAATTAATATATTCTTTCATTGGCGCAAGAGATAATTGTGCACATGTTGCATAACAACCTGGATTAGAAATTTTATCTGCAATCATAATACCTTCACGACCTTTTAATTCTGGTAAACCATAAGTCCATTTATTTGTGGTGTCAAATCTAAAATCTGCACCTAAATCGATAATTTTTCCCTTACCACATTTAACTTCTTCAATAGCTTCAACAAATGGTTTACAAACATTATTTGGTAATGCCATAATCCACATATCAATTTCACCATTTTTTTCAATTGTTTTAAGATCATCAAATGAAAGATTTGAATATGTGATGTCTTCTTTAGTATAACCTTGTAATTTCTTACCTGCAAGTTCACGTGATGAAACATATCCAACATCTAAATCTTTATGATTATTAAGTAATGAAATTAAATTTTGTCCTGTATAACCTCTAGCTCCAATAAGTGCAACTTTTTTGGAACCAAAATTTGATCTTGATGTATGAAATGAACGTGTCTGAGTCTTTGATGAGAAAACGTTACTTGAACAAGGTAATGTTGATGTACCAATAAATTTATTGATTAATGAAGTTGCATTTTCTAAATCATTAATTCCGTACCAAAACAGAACTTCACCTGGTTTAGTATATGAACCTTGAGATTTTGCAAAATGCCATGACATATTTTCATCAGTTTCGGAAACAATCCAATAAAGGTTTGGGAAATCTTTTTCTAATAATTTGAAAATATTTTCAGTGACATTATTTAACCAACCAGATTTTGAAACAACTAATTTATCTAATTTTGAAATTGAACTATCTGGAGATTTTTTAACAATCGCTAAAACTTCCATTGGTTCATCTGCATAAATACGGAAAGTACCTGGTGTTAAAGTTGAAAGATATTCATCAACATCTGAAACTTCATCAACTAAATTTTTCTTTAATAAAGTTGTATTAACTTTAGATAGATCATCATAAGATGTCAATTTATAACCACGACGAATTAAAGTACCAGCACCTGAATCCGTGAAAAGTTCCTTTTGTAAATCATCAACATTAATAATCGCAACAGATGATGAACGTGGTAAATGCATTAATAAATCACGAATTTCTTTAATCTTTAACTTAGTACCATATTTAACCCAGGATTCCTTCAATAAATCTTCATATTCTTCGTCTAAATTAATAACACTGATTTTAGCACCACTATTACCATTAATAATACCACCCTTTTCATTTAAATAAACAATCTTTAAAGGTTTAAATTCTCTTGCAACCATACCAGCCGCAATATCTGCATTAACATTTAATAATTGACCAGCAGAATTTTCAGCTAATGAAGTTAAAATAGGTAATGCGCCTGCCTTGATGGATGCTTCAATTGGAGCTTTATTAATTGAATGAATTTGACCAACTAATTTATACTTATCTTTGTCAAGGAAATCAGCATTGAAAACACCACCAGTAATTGGTCTTGCCTTAACACCCATTTTTTCTAACGCAGTAACTAACTTTAAGTTTTGTTCTAAGAAACATTTTCTAACAACACCCATGGTTTTTTCATCGGTAATTCTTATACCATCGATATAATCAGGTTCGATACCTTCATTTTCTAAAATTTCATTAATTTGAGGACCTGTACCATGTAAAACAATTGGATAAAGACCTAAATGGTAAAGGAATGCCAAACATGATGCCAGTTGTGGTAATTGTTGGGTAATAATTGCACCACCAACTTTAATAACAGCGAATTGTTGTTGTGAAACTGATGTAAAATATTTAAGGTATTGTTGAACTTCACGCTTTGAACCAATATTATTAAGTAACTGAATAACAGTTGATCTTGTAGAATAAGGTCTTGTTGAATTGGTATTGTTTAACTTTGAGTTAACTAAAGTTTTGCTTGAATTGGAAACATTTAAGTTTTGTCTGTAAGCAACCACAGCAAAAAACTTCTTGTTGTTTTGAACAGCTCTGGTTTTAACAGAGTTTAACAGATTTACTAATGGCATTCTTAGTAAAAAAGGGAGAGTCAAGAGATGGAGGATAAACAAGTGAAAAAAAAGAGAAAGTTGGAAGAAGGAAAAGATGAGAAAAATTTGCTACTTCACTGCAAAATGGAAAACTTGGAAATGAAAACTGGGAAATGAGAAAAAATGAAGAATGAGTCAAGTTTACCGCGTTACCGGAATAGGCAATCTGTGTTTTGTTAAGCGCCCTAATGTAGGTGAAAGAGATCTAGTTAGCTACAAGACTGGAAGTCTGACTGAAGGGAAGTCGATACAATGCAAGCTGTGAAAGGTGTTGTAGTCGACAGTGCTGGTTACATATGCAACCCAAAATACAACCCAAACAGAAAATTGTTAGAGAAGTCTAGGTGAACTGCCAACACAACATTATTCGAATCATGATATTCGTTCAGTACTAAAAAAAAATATAACATACTAAATATGCTGCTTAGGTTTACAATATTAGATAAAGCTAATTGATTGTTTTCTATAGTGATTTTACTATAAGCAATTTATACGTTTGATATAATTAAAGCAATTTTCTTAAATACCAACCTATTTGCCACCCATTATTCTTCATCTTCATCTTCATCTTCATCTTCATCTTCTATATCATCGTCTTCGGGTATTTCTTCTATATTTTGGTCAACATTAGATGCATATTCAGCAGACTCTAGGGCTTCCTTAATACTGCCATTAGAATCGCCAATTATATCAATTGGTTTTAAGTTTTCATTATTTCTAATAGAAGGATTTGCACCACAGTTGATTAGTTCATTAACCAGAAATAAAGCATATTCAGGATCTTCAAATGAATAAGAAGCGGCATAATGTAATGGTGTGTTACCATTCATTTTAGCCTGTATGTTAACATCAACACCATCAATATCTAGCAGGTGGTCCATGACTTCATAGTTACCGTATTTTGCTGATAAATGCAATGCACCATTTCCTGATGGATCAATTGCTGTGTTAATTAATGTGATCGCATCTTGGGGTGTGTCTTGGAATTTCGACAGAAGCTCGTGTAAAAGATCCGTGTTGTTTCTACGTGCTGCTTCAAGCAGTTGTTCGGATGGGGATGCACCGTCAGACATGTGTGTGTTCCTACTCTTGTCCTTGGTCCAACTCCTTCCTACAATATCCGTTCGGCCACATAGAATCCATAGCCCAAACGCAATCCGGGCTGATTAAAATGGTTCTTGAGAAACATCAGTGCACCCGCTTTTTTTTTCCGTTAAGAGGTTTTTTTGTTAATTTTTAGCAATGTGACTAAACTTTATCTGTATCAGGGACATTTTTCAACAGGAAAGGTAATGGCGAAACCGAATGTGAAACCAAGAAGTCGATTGGGGTGCAATTCTTGTAAAAAATTGAAGTCTAAATGTGACGAGATCAAACCAACGTGTTCAAAATGTGCAAAGCGGGGAATTCCTTGTGTCTATTCATTTGAAATGGTTTTCCAAAATCAAAATTTAGTAGAAAAGAAGACTAAATTAATTATAAAAGATATTGAATTGATTAAACATAAAGAAAAGAAACTACAGAGGTTAGCTTTATTAAAGTCAGCAAATCCAAGTTTTAAACAAATCAGAGATGATGAACAAAATAATAATAAAATGATTGTTCCAACCAGCTCGAGACTCGATGAACAAATAGAAGCAAATGCTTTGAAGATTAATGATGTTAACCATCTGATTAATTCTGTAGATCAGGGATTGATTGAAAGGAATCATGATAATATAAATAGCCTAAATCAATGCAATAGTGATCAGCATCTACCATATGATATAGCATCTTTTATTCCTCTAAGTAAAACACCGATTTTACCACTACCCGAAAATCTATTAGACAATGAATATTATAAAAATGGCTTTGAATTTTTCAAGCACTTCACTGCATTTTTTATTGTTGCATCACCTCCACAACTATATAAAGAAAATCCATTTCATAAAATAATACCACAATATGCAATAAGAAATAAATGTTTGATGGATGTATTAATTTCTTATGCCTTAACACATAGAAGTCTGGTTTTGGCGGATGAGAATTTCAATTCTCATTTGGTTGAATTGCTGATGTCAAGAGGTTTATTTGGTTTGTTATCACGTGTTAACAATTCAAATAATGGTTTAAAAGATGAAGTAGCATGTACTACCGCTTTATTCATGTGTACTCAAAAGATATTTTCCGGTGGTAATGTGAGTAAATATAAAGAAATCATTGATCTTGCAAGGAGCTGTTTTGAAGGTTTTATAGATAACAATGCAAATATTCCTAAACTTCCAAATGGTAGATATTTCATGTCTGAGCAAGATAATCCATTTCCATATTTCTTATTAATTTGGATAGGTTATCTAGAGATTATTGGTATGATGATGGCTATCTCCCCAAATGGATTCAAAATGCCATATAGACCAAACCCTATTTTTAAAAATTTTGAACTCAAAGGAAAATATAAAATTGATTTATTTTTAGGCTTTGATATTGATCTTTTAATCATATTTGATGAGTTAATACCAATTTTAAATTCACTTGAAGAATTAAATGAACCTCAAGATTCAATTCCTGTTTCAATTTTATCCAAGGCAGTTGAATGGGAACACTCGTTTAAGAACGCTTATTCAGAATTTAAAGCTGCTGAAAAAAATCTAAATGACCCAACAGAAAATGATCGAATCTTGAATGCAACTAATGATTCATTTTATTATTCAGGAATTTTGCTTCTTTATAGAAGAGTGTATATGTTACCAAGAAATAGTTCAATTGTGCAAAAAATGGTTAAAAAAATTTATCACATTTTCAAAAATGATATTGAATCTGCCTCAAGTGCAGAAAATTGTTCAGTTTTTCCATTATTTGTTGCAGCATGTGAGTCCTTATCTGATGAACATAGATCTTTTTTTTATGATAGATTTCAAATTCAATTTGTCGGTGGCAATGCACCAACTGGTGATGTTTTAAAAATATTAACAGATACTTGGGATACTGGTGATCCATGGGTAAACTCTGTTAAAAGGGTTAGAAAAGAATCAGGGTTCTTCTTAATTTAATTTTAGCTAGCATATTATGTATTATAGTTTGGATGTATATATTAAAAAATTGGGTAAAAAAATGAAATAAAAGAACTAAATTTATAAAGCAAATGGTTTGTATGATACCCTATCGAATAATAATGTAATTAAACACTTCTTTTTTTACTTGGTTCAAATGGCATGAAGAATGCTAATATTGATAAGCAACCAATAATTGCACCAGTCACCCATATTGGAACACTGGATCCACTCTTTGCACCAAACCAATAAACAACTGGTGCAAAAGCACTTGAAACTCTTGCACAAACAAGACTGATCGCCACACCTGTTGCACGAGCCTTTGTTGGAAAAACTTCTGGAGAATAAGCATATAGACATGCATAATAAATATTGATAAAGAAATATGTGGCAGAACCAAAACCAGCATCTGCACTTGGTGTTCTAACTGTAGTATAACCGAAAAGAATTGCCATACCAGCAAGTGCACCGAAAATCATTGTACCTCTTCTACCAACTCTTGGAATCAAAATAAGGAAACCAGCTAAAATTGGACCAAAAATACCGACAAAATTTGCAATTGTGGAATTTCTGTAAACTAAAAATGGTGTACCACCAGTATTACCACCATGAGAAGCAATGTAAATATATAAGAAGTTGTAGAAAATGGAATATGAAATACCAATGAATAACCAAGAAATCATAATTAAGACTGTCGATCTGATAACAAGTTTGTTGGAAAATAAAATCTTGATATTAACCACTGTAGTGGCCCATAAATTCTTTATACCTTCAGAAAAACTAGTGACCTTGGAACTATCAAAGTATGTTGGCTCAATTTCACCACATTCTTTTAATTGTTCAAGTGTCAATGAACAGGATCTGTTGTTTTCTCTTGCAACTTTCATGATTGCTTCGTATGCTTCTTCATCTCTACCTGTAGAAACTAAAAACTTTGGAGTTTCACCTAGTTTTAGGAAAAATAAACGTAAAAGAGCAGCACCCATAACAATACCAGAATTAACGTACCAACAGTATCTCCAACCTCTGTTGAGATGGGATGGACAATTTTCTGGACCTGAACATGAATTATTAGGAATAAACGCCCATGAAATCAATGAAGCAATTGTTTGACCTACACCCCACCAAAGTGCCATACTTGTATTTAAATATTGATATTTTGAAGGTAAGAATTCTAAGAAAACAGCAACATCTGTAGCAAGGTTACCACCAGCTGCAACAGTTGATAAAAACATAAAAATACAATACATTGCATAAGATGAAGTACCACCAGTAAGGAAACCAAAGAGTGATGATAATAATAATGAACTGTTGAATGCAAGTTTTCTACCAATTAAATCAGCACCAAAACCAAAGAGAATGGAACCAACGATTAAACCACCAAAATATATTTCAGTTGCAATTGGATACCCACCACCTTTCATTTGGTAATCAACATATGTCTTAACAGCGGATTGGACCATTGCCATTTGAGAATCAACAGAATAACCAAAACCAGCAATACAGAATAATTTGGCATGGAACCAAGTAAAACCAATTTCATCAATTGCGTTGTTAATCAAATGAATTTTTTTACTCAAGGCTGCATCACCATTTTCAACAATTGTTAAATCATTATCGAAACTTGAACCTTTTTCCAGAGAGTCAAAATCAGAAGAATCGTATTCTTGTGCGGAAGTACTTTCGAAAACAGGCTCATCTTTCAAAGAACTAACTTCGATGGCATCGTTGATTTCTTCTATTTTGTCAGCCATTAGTGGTGGAATTGCTTGTGTCAGATGTAATCCTGATCAAAAGAATTCAACACCATCTTTTCTGACATTTTCACATTATTTCCAACATGTGCAAACGTTCGGTATTTATAAGAAATGAAATGTTCACATGTGAAACCTGCCCATGTGAAAACTTCACCAACGTGCGAATCAATAATTATCTCAAATTATTCTTTTCATTTTTAATGCTTTCCACAGTAGGCAAAATAGTGTTATTATTAAAAAATTTGACGACGAACAATAAACAAGAATTAAATAACCGCAATATTCACGTGAAAATGCTATTTCAAAATAGCATTACTTTATTCTAATGAGTAAATTTAGCTATAAAACGAAAAGCTTTGTATATTACACATATATATATATATAAATAGTGATAAAACAAACCAGTTGTGTTATCTGCAATTATGTCACTAAACACTTCTTTGCTTACTTGGTTCAAATGGCATCAATGCAGCTAGAATTGATAAGCAACCAATAATTGCACCACAAACCCAGATAGGAACTGCAGAACCACTCTCTGCACCGAACCAATAAACAACTGGTGCAAAGGCACCTGAAACTCTACCTGCAACTAAACATAATGCAACACCTGTTGCACGAGCCTTTGTTGGAAAAACTTCTGGGGTATAAGCATATAGACATGCATAATAAATATTGATAAAGAAATATGTGGCAGAACCAAAACCAGCATCTGCACTTGGTGTTCTAACTGTAGTATAACCGAAAAGAATTGCCATAGCAGCGAGTGCACCGAAAACCATTGTACCTCTTCTACCAACTCTTGGAATCATAATAAGGAAACCACCTAAAATTGGACCAAAAATACCGACAAAATTATCCAAGGTTGCATTTCTATAGACAATATAGAAAGTACTACCGGTATCCCCACCATGAGTAGCAATATAAATATATAGGAAGTTGTAGAAAACAGAATATGAAATACCAATGAATAACCAAGAAATCATAATTAAGACTGTCGATCTGATAACAAGTTTGTTGGAAAATAAAATCTTGATATTAACCACTGTAGTGGCCCATAAATTCTTTATACCTTCAGAAAAACTAGTGACCTTGGAACTATCAAAGTATGTTGGCTCAATTTCACCACATTCTTTTAATTGTTCAAGTGTCAATGAACAGGATCTGTTGTTTTCTCTTGCAACTTTCATGATTGCTTCGTATGCTTCTTCATCTCTACCTGTAGAAACTAAAAACTTTGGAGTTTCACCTAGTTTTAGGAAAAATAAACGTAAAAGAGCAGCACCCATAACAATACCAGAATTAACGTACCAACAGTATCTCCAACCTCTGTTGAGATGGGATGGACAATTTTCTGGACCTGAACATGAATTATTAGGAAGGAAAGCCCATGAAATTAAACCAGCAATTGTCTGACCTACGCCCCACCAAGCGGCCATACTTGTATTTAAATATTGATATTTTGAAGGTAAGAATTCTAAGAAAACAGCAACATCTGTAGCAATATTACCACCAGCTGCAACAGTTGATAAAAACATAAAAATACAATACATTGCATAAGATGAAGTACCACCAGTAAAGAAACCGAAAGTTGCAGTTAGAAGTAAAGAACTGTTAAAAGCAATTTTTCTACCAATTAAATCAGCACCAAAACCAAAAAGGATGGAACCAACGATTAAACCAGCATAGAAAATTTCAGTAGCAATTGGATACCCACCACCTTTCATTTGATTATCAACATGAGTTTTAACAGCAGATTGAATCATTTCCATTTGAGAATCAACAGAATAACCAAAACCAGCAATACAGAAAAGTTTGACGTGATACCAAGTAAAACCAATTTCATCAATTGCATTGTTAATCAAATTAATTTTTTTACTTAAAGCTAAATCACCATTTTCAACAACAGTCAAATCATCTTTTAAATTATTAGGAAGACCTAATTCCATTGAATCATCTGCATGATCAAAAGAAGTATCGTCAACCTTGATTTCAATATTTGACTTTTCAGAACGATAGTCCGACATGTTTGTATAGTTTTTGAGGAATAACAAAACAAAATAAACTTTTTATTTTAAAATTTCTAAAAAAAATATTTGGGAAAGTTATGCTTTATAAAGAACTAAACAAAGGCGTGATGATCTTAAATATTGAACTATTTATTTGCAAACTAAGCCGATATGAATTAGAAAAGATAAGAATAGAGTTGGCAATCAACCCCGAAGTAACACGACTCCATACCTTCGAAGACCGTCATTTTTGAAGTTATTTCGTCCATTTAACGAACATTCCTGCGGCTTATCCTGCGATAAAAAGAAAAGATGACACACATTCCATACGTTAGGCAGGTTTAGCCGCGATATCCTCGACTTTGAGCGGAAACTTTATCCCTTTTGGGTTTATCAGAGGTAGCGGCGCACGAATTCATCCGAAAAGTGCGGGCGTAAGACCTTACATTCGCACTTTCCTTATCACCGCATGTCATTTTTGGGATCTCAGTATACTGTTCATGACAGGTTTTTTTTCATTCTTAAAAATCAATGGAATCCAGTTTTATTTTTCCTTTATTTGGACTATCTTTATATTCTTCAATTTGTAACCAAAGATGGCTTTTAATGTTAGAAACAATAATCCCAAAACAATTACTGAGGTATTGACAGGTGAAGGTCTACCATTTGGTGTTGAAAAAATTCACAATATTAGAATTAATCTTAAAGATGGTAATTGTATTCATGCACATGCTTGGATTCCGAAAGGTGCATTTCACGATGAAAAAAGAACGTTTGCCACATTAATTGAATATATTCCATATAGAACAGATGTTACTGTCATCAGAGATTCGATTAGACATCCATTTTATGCAGCTAGTGGATTTGTTTCGATCAGAGTTGATATGAGAGGTGCGTGTAACTCAAGTGGTGTTTTAGTTGATGAATATTTAAAGATTGAACAGGATGATTCATTAGAAGTTTTTGATTGGATTGTTGATCAAAAATGGTCAAATGGTAATATTGCAATGTTTGGTAAGTCTTGGGCTGGGTTTAATGGTTTACAAATTGCAGCAAGAAATCACCCAGCTTTAAAAACAATTATTACTTTGATGTCAACCGATGACAGATATGCAGATGATGTCCATTATCGTGGTGGTTGTTTATTAGCAAGCGATATGCTATGGTGGGGTTCAACAATGTTAGTTTACCAACCGAGACCCCAAGATCCAAGAGTTGTTGGTGAAAATTGGAAAGAAAACTGGTTGAAAAGGTTGGATGTTCCTCCAATGTTAATAGAGTGGATGAAACATCAAACAAGAGATGATTATTGGAAACATGGCTCGGTTTGTGAAGATTGGAAATCTTTAAAAATTCCTATCTTAGCAATCGGTGGTTTCCGGGATGGCTATACAAATCCTGTTTTTACCATGGCTGATGACCTTCCAAACGAAAACTCATCTTGCATTGTTGGTCCTTGGGTTCATGAATATCCAGAACTTGCAGAGCCTGCACCAAAAATTGATTATCAACAATTATCTGTTAAATGGTACAATAAATGGTTATATCCTGAAAGAGAAAATAACTTTAGTTTACCAAGATTATCGGTTTATGTCCAAGACCCATCAACTATCAAAGATTCTTATGTTTATAGATCTGGTCAATGGTTTTCAACAAATAATTCATTAGAGAAAAAATTTCTTCAATTTTATTTAAATGGTAAAAATTCTAAATTAGAAAAAACTGAAGAGGGAATTGATGATTTTGAAACTGAATTCAGTGGAACTTTATCTCATGGTATGTTTAGAGGAACATATTGTCCTTTCGGTTTTAGAGGTGATTTTCCTGGTGACCAAAAAAATGAAGATTCAAAATGTTTATGTTTTGATTCAAATATAATTACTGAAGATTATAATTTAATGGGACTTCCATTTATTGATTTAACTTTATCATCTAATAAAAAACTTGCAAATATTTCTGTTAGGCTGGTTGATTTATATCCAAATGATGGTGAACATGTCTTGATTTCTTGGGGTCAATTAAATTTAACACATAGAGATTCACATGAATTTCCAGAATATCTTGAACCAGGAAAGAAGTACAAAATTAGAGTTAAACTAGATGCAATTGGTATTAAGTTAGAAAAAGGTCATAAATTAAGAATTGCTTTATCAACTTGTGATTGGCCCCAGGCTTGGCCAACACCAGAAATTCCTACTATTAAGTTATTTGGTGGTGAATTAGCGTTGCCGATTGTCAATAAAGAAACTACAACTGCGCCTCCGATTTTTGGCAAGCCTACAATTATGAAACAAAGCATTGAATTAAAAAGAAGAAGGGATTATGACCGTGTCAAAAATATTAATTATGATTATGGCAAAGATAAATGGACTTTAACGGATATACAAGATGGTGGTTGTGCAGAAATAAATAATAATGCAGAACTTTCAGGATTTTATTTTGGAGAATATAATAAAAACGTTTGGGAAATTGAGCCTAACAATCCACTATCTGCCAAAAACGAATGTGATTGGATTTATGAATTAGGTAGAGATGAAGATGATTGGAAGATTAAATTTGAAACCAAGACAACATTGACTTCTGATAGTGAAAACTTTTATCTTGTCAATAAAAGAAAGGCATATGAAAACGATATTTTAATTCGTGATCAAACATTTACAAACACTATAGCACGTAATTTTCTCTGATTACTGTCTATATTACAGTTCAAGTAACCCGTATATTTATAATTAACTTTTAGAGATATTCAATCTTTCAGATTTAACACTTTGTCATCCAATATATTCAGTAGTCAAGCGTTCATGTTTTCGTTCATCATTTAAAATAGAATGAAATATCTTTAAGCAAAATCAACATATATTAATATTTAATCATGGACTCATGATTCATATATTAATATAAAATATTACTGTAAGGGTACTCTTGTTCTTTGCAGTCCGTTAAAATGAAATTTAGAGGAGGAAGGAAAAAGAAATAACAAGTAAGAAAGGAAGAAAGAAAAAAAAATTCTGACAAGAGTTCAAAATTAAAATTCAAGTTCGCTGAAAAATGAAAAATAACTAACCTGGACTCTGTTAAAATCCAATCAGGGTTTTTTTTTTAAGTTTGAAATGTTTTATTGTTAAAGTTCTAATTTCAAACATGTAGTTAGTGGGGTAGTGCATGATTTTTTCGGTCTAGAACAGAGTCGTAATATTTCATCCTTAATTGCTTTGACAAAATTATACAAGATTCAGTACCATACTGGTGTAATGTATAGAAATATACAAACTAAGTTTACTATTTAAATAATGTATCAGTTCCATTTATATTTGCGTTTCTTGTAATTTAGGTCTCATAAAATTTATCTCCCATCTATATCTAATTATAAGAATAATTACACGCAAAATGAACTTAAAACTTGCAACTGCTCTTTCATGTTTAATCTCCTGTGCATTTTGTTACCCAATCAATCCTGTCAATACCACTGGAACTGAAGAAGAAAGTGTTATTGGTATTGATTTCGATTACCTAGAAACATGGGATGATATCACTTATCCAACAATTAAAAATTGTAACTCCAGTCAAATTAAATTGGTTAATAAATATTATCAAGATATGTTAGAAGTTGTTAGTGTTTCAAGAGCACATTTAATTGAAAATGGTGTTGATGAAGCTTTTGAACACTGGTTCGGTGAAGATGGTAACCCATTAACAGTTTTGGGTGCACTTGATAACATTGCAGTAGGTGCCAAAGATGGCGTCCTTTATAGATGTGATGATATTGAAGGTTCATGTGCTGAACATTTAGGTAGTTGGCCTGGATACCACAGAGTCAATGCTTCACAAGAAACCGTTCTATGTGACTATTTCTTTGCCTCTAGAAGACCTATCGAAGAAATGTGCTTAATCGGTAATATTACCGATGTCACACCTAAGAAGTTTGCTGGTATTGATTTATTCCATAGATTCTTACATATTGAATCCATCAACAAAGGTTTTATTGTTGAATATACTGAAGAATGGGATGAAATTGTTGATTATGCTGCAAATAACGCAAGTTATGCTGTCTTAAACACTGATAACATCTTATACTATCTTGCAGAAACCTATGCATTAAACTTAACTCCAGGTGGTTGTCTTGGTGATTATCAAACATCACATTTATATTATGAATTCCCTTGTTGTTGGTATCCCATTTATATAACATAAAAGTATCTATTTAATTTCTATTGTATAATTGATTTAAATCATTTAAGCCACTTAAATAAACATATACCTTATGCCCGTGTGATTTGAACGTTTGAAAATAATTAATGATTTAATTTAAATAATTAAACATTTAAGTCAAACAATTAAACATTTAAGACAAACAATTAAAATTTTCAAGTTTTAGTATCATCTTGTAACTACTAAAAAGTTCAGATAAATAAAAAAATGAAGAACAAGAGGGCATCAATTGAGATCAGTATTAAACATTTTTTTAAGAGAAATTCATGAACTTAGCAGAAAATTACGTAACCTTTTTTGTGACAAATTATTTGTTGTAGACAATTATATTATTTTTTGTAATAACTCCTTTTAGAGGGATCTAATGGACTCAATACTTCTCTGGTCCATTAAAATCATAAACGACTAATAAATCATAAGTTTATATTTTAAAAAAAAAAGTGTTTTAAGTTTTTATATTTATATTATTTTAGATATTGAGATTTTATTCGTTTAATTTTAGAATATTTCATGAAATACGAAAATTTGGGCTCTGAGTAATATAAATAGGTGAAATTCGCTTATAATCAGAGTAAACATATTTCGGAACTCGGCTAATTGATAACAATATTATGTGATTTATTTGTGTAATTTCTTACTTTATAGACAGAAAGCGTTCATTTATACTATAACAGCTTATTAGAAACTCTTCACAACAACGGTGAAGGGTTTTTCCGTAATTTCTAAGCGAAAAAAACTTTTCATCATCATCTTTTTTTTGACAAAGTTAGTAAGTTTTCAATATTACACAGGAATTTATTTAAACCTAGAGCATACCATTTAATGTGACATAAATGTTTATTAGTTTCGGTTAGCATCATAAATTAATAAATTAGCTGGTGCCGATTTAAGTGGGCAAAATCCACTGATTTTGAAGACATTATGGACGTTCAGCAATGAAATAAATGAAAACAATATAAAGCAAATTTTAACGAAAATAGCAAAAAGAAATCAAGATAATATTTTAAAGGTTTATCCAATTGATAGAAAAGCCATTGCAAAAAAAAAAACAACCAATGAAATCGTAGATTTTAAAGATAATAAAAGACAACGTTGATATTATAAAATAATTGCAATATTTAAAATAACCTATATGGACAGATGAAAGATAACTGAATTATCCGTTTTAATAGAAAATAGTCAAATCATTTTGAAAATAACAGCGCATCTTCAAGAAATTATATGACTGACTATGTTATTGAATAGAAAACTGAGGAAAATTATTGTTTGTATGGTCCAAGTATTTCTGTATCGTTCAACTAGATATAAATGATCAATTAAATTAAAAGATTGAAATGAATTCTTGAACAACATCCTGAGATTTTATTGACTTTTATAATAGTTATGAAAGTGAAAATATATTTGACGTTGTTAAAAATCAATAATCATCAAATTCTGTTTGTGATATTTTTTTGTGAATAGTGTAGCTTATGAGTAGAAGACTCCTCTAAAATCATTAGCTGCTTTTATTCTCAACAATATGCTAATGGGACTTTACTTGGGTATTAAAATGTAATTATTTAAGGTTGACTTTGAGTCAAAAAGACTAAACTGATAAATTGTTCTATTTTAATTGAATCTTTCTTGAATGCATATTAACCAACTGGCCTTGAATATATTGTATTTATTGCGAGAGGAATAATATATGTCTGCTCTAAGTGTATTCTTTGCACAAACTATACCAATGACTAAGAGACCTATTATTCACTAAACCAAGTTTGGTAGATGATATGTTAGATTTGTTTTAAGCATGAAAGCATGTCACAATTTCTGATTATTTTGTAGTTCAAATCCATATTAAGGCGTAAATGTTTGAATTTGCATCTTCTGAAAGATTCTGATTTATTTTCCTTACTGATGAAAAGATTGGTGACTTTTATCTAAATAATTGCTTCTAGTAGAGTTTAGAAAAATTATCGTCCTGAGCTTAAACTGAAATGAAGAAATCAAAAAATGCACTCCGTGGTTTTTCCTCAACGCCATCTGGAAAAGTGTGAAATTTCAAAAGTTCGGCTAAAAATCAAGAATATGTGTGTCGGAACTCGGAAGTGCAATAGTTGAATTTGCCATATTCACACAGCTTTTTGTTTGTTAACCACTTGTTGTTCACACTTTTCTTTTAGTTTGTAAAGCAAGCAACCACCACACTAATGCCATAATGGCAATAGTACCATTTATATAACAACAATACTTGAAGGTATACTGATGAGAAGTGAATTGATGAAAATTTTCTACAGTTGGATGCGTTTAAACTATTCACAAAGAAATAAATTAATATTCATTTAAACTTTAGTTTGTATCTGTTGATCACACGGTAATATAAATATTGTTTTTAAATCAATACATGCAATTAAAAAGGATAAAGGGCCAAAACCAAACGTTAAGATAACTTAACTACTGATTCAAAACATTTCGAATTCTCCGACAGCTACGACCACTTATTCACAAACAACATCACTACAAATTTTGTTATTTTTGATTTACCTTTCTGTCACTAGGGACATTGCTTCCATAATGCAAAATGTTAGTTATGAATAGTGATAAATTTTAAGGGCTGTTCTCACAAAAGGAAGAATTTACCAGACTTTATGTTTACAAACTTTTAATAGTTTGATGACCTTTATACAATGAAAGATACTAATTCAAGGTATGATTATAATTCTATGAATAAATAATTTAACAAAGTAACTGAATTGGCTCTGATGTGTCCAAATTTACCGGATGCAGCTGAAAAAATTAAACAAACATTATGTGCTGTTCTTAAAATTAATCATTTAGATGCCAAAACTGACTATTATTATGTATTGTTTAAATTATTGGATAACATTGCAAAAGAATTGGCAATTATTGGAACTTACTTTTCTGAGATTATGAAGTTATCAACCTTCATCTTCATCTCTAATTTACTTAGACAAGATGTGGTTAATTTTATGAAAGCAATTGAATGTTACAACTTTGAAGATAAAGAAAAGCCTAAGAATCTCAACATCAAAGAAGTTTATTGTGCCTACAAGGAATTTAAAAATGAAAAATTAACATCCTGGCCCGGTAATGAAGAAGTTAACGCCATTCATATAAAGAAAAATGTTAAGTGTTTCAAGTGTGACAAACTTGGTCACATCAAAAGATATTGCAAAGTTAAGAAGGTTGAATCAAGAATGGAAGAAACTAATATGATTATTGGCTTATTGGATGAAAGCGACATTGAAAGGGAAGATGTAAATATGATTATTGGTGAAAATAATTATGATTATATTGTTGGTGATGAAGATGATATGGATACATATAGCTCTGATGATGATACTGAAGATGTTGAATATTTGGGAGAGGCTGAAACCAAGACTAAGTATGAGTTTGATGAAGAAATCGAAGAATGCTCCCCAAATCTCAATGAAAAAGAGGTTGAAGTCACATTCAATGTGACTGCAATATCAGACTACTATTATGATGAATTCTTCATCGATTGTGGAGCAACCATTCACATTGTTAATGATGAAAGTTTGCTTCAAAATAGAAGAAATGAAGAAATCAAACTTTATTCAATCGATGGAAGAAGAAGATATCACGCCAGAGGAGATGTCTATCTTCCAAATGGAATCATCTTGGAAGACGCTGTATACGTTGGTAAATCCTTAAGAAACATTATTTCATTAACATCATTGAATAAATTTAGTTTCCACAATTCCCATAAGGACCAGGTTTGTCATATTTATTCTGATGAGAAACCCGTGATGGAAGTTAATATGAAGAATAATTTATATGCAATAAAAATTGATGAGATGGCATAAATGAACATGTTCATGGATAATTTGGCTAGAGAATGGAAGAATGCACATATAAAATGTGAATTAGTTGTCAAAGATAATATAACGTGTTCCAGCAAAACACCAATAAGAGCATGAATATACATTAAAATTAATAGAATTAAAATTAATAGAATTTATTTGAAGATAATGAAATTTAGCATTTTTGAATTGGCAAATTACCTAGCAAATTTTTCATTATTTACGAAATATTCTCAATTGTATTTTATAATTGCACATATATGGTTACTGATAATACATTTGCATGTTATGGTGAATAATGAATAAAGAAAATATATGTATTTAAGATGAAACCTTTGCATTTATTTTATACTGGGCCCTAATCACGAGCAATTTTTACAGACATTTTACTATAGTTTAAAATTGTTGATTACTAACCAGAGATTTATGTAAATTTTTATAACACCTATTTAAAACATAAACTATAATTATGGTTTCATGAAAATCAATTGTATTTTGTCTTTTGAGTAAAACACGTAAACATGAAAATTTCGACTCCCACCAAAATTCTCAATGTTTGTCTACCTGTTTTCTTTCTCCTGCTTTCCTCTTCTTTATTTTTATTCCTCCATAACTGTCCAACACAGTTTACGAACACACTTGTTATTATCTGAAACCACTCAATTTGAGGTTCTATTATGCAGTTATATTGAATAAATCGATAAATGAATTAAACTAAAGAACACATCACACTTAAGCAATTTTGTTTCGGACAAGAGTTCCATGTGCAATTGTTTTGGTTGTGCTCCGTTAACCAAATAATTTGTTTATTGTAGTTATAAAACACTTAAGAAACATAGAACAAGCATTCGAACAATTAAAATAGCATGATTTCAATAAATAAAGGTAATTATTCAATTTTGTTCTAAATGCTTATATGTGATAAGTAGATGATTAGAATAAGCAAAGATATTATATTTAATAATATACTAGGGTTAAATTCCTTTAAAAACACAACCTTAAGTAGTATGCCTATGAATTAACTATGTATTTTCAATAAAAATATTCAATTTATCACTATGATGGAATATCATCATTATGTTAGTATTTTGAGGTTAGTCTTAAAATTCTGTTTCAAATAGACTTTTGTTTTGCTTCTTTTTAACAAGAATATTCAGAAACTTGAAATCCCTAGGAAATCAAATTATTTATACTATTACTGAGCATTTTTGAGTTATGAAATTCTTACATTAATATTTGCAATATACGAATCATAGTTTATTTATGATGTATCATCTGTTTTCATTTAGGAGAGAATTCATGGGTTTCACACAGTGTGGTGGTATCACGGGGGGGGGATACTTTCATGGTTTTTTTCTTTTGTTTTTCAAAATTAGGAAGTTTGATGTTACAATTGTTTTCACTACTAAAATAATATTAGTACAAATAATTTATATAATGATATTCATTAACTCAATAGGTGGAATCACAAAATTTTAACGAGAATTTAAAATAAGACGAAAGAAAGGAAAAAGAAAATAAATTTTAGATTGTTATCTAAGCGTATGTGACTTTAGAAGAAGTTGGATATTCAGTAATATCTAAACGAATGTGTGGTGAACCAGTGTAGTTAGCTGGCATTGACCAAGTAGAATTAAATGACCAAAAATCATTGATGTTGCTGTCAATATTAAAGTAGAAAATTTCGCTTGATAAATCAATATTACCTGAAACGTTTAATTTTAAACCTGGTAAATCGGAAATACTGGTTAAATTATCATTTGGATAAACATCAAATGCAGAAATTAAGAAAGTAAATGGTGCATCACCCTCAGTAATATTTGGATATGTAATATCTAAATATCCATCACCAGCGACTGCGTGAATCCAAGGTTGAGTTGGGTGTAATGTAATATAACCCATTCTACCTCGTCTAACAAACCACTGAATAACTGCTGGATTATAAGAATTTGGTGATGTTGCTGGACCACCAATCTTATCTTCCATAATAGTTTCAGCACCGATATGCATATAATCATAGGACCAAACAGAAATGTTTCTTGGATAAGTATCAAAAGGTGGTGAATATGCTTGTCTTGTAAAATTATGAGGACCTGGATAAGTCTTAAAAGCATCTTTAACTTCTTCAGTAATTAATGGTTCAATTTGAGGCATACCCAAAGCAAGTAAATGACTTATTCCAAAATCAGCTGTATGAAACATACCAGAAATTTGAACTGGCATTGGAGCATATTTTCTACCAACTAATGCCCAAACAGTAGAAGCGGTAATTGCAAAATATTGATTCATATCAAAGCCATAAGATCTATCAAAAGGACCTGCAAAATTCTTTAAATTAGCATTGTATAATTCTTTAGTTAAATCCATAAGATTAACAAGCATTTCCTCTGCATATGCTGGTAAAGAAGAATTTGAAGGAGCATATCTCAACCAAACACCAAGACCAAACATATCAACCCCAGTATAGGTTGGAGAGTTAAATTCTGAAAATGTATTATATTCTTTAAATAAATCGTAAATTTCCTTACCCCATTTTTCACCAGTTTGAGTCATATTGGCATTATTTAAATAACTACCAGCAAATGATTGTAAAATACATCTCATCATCCAGGGGTTTGAATATGCAGGATATAAGTTATCAGAATCAACACCACCAACACGATATTGGTCACCTTTTGCCAATAGATAAATGGTGTCTTCTAAAATTGAGATAGCTTCATCAGATAAACGATCTTTGTAATCGCTTAACATAATAATATATGCAGAACCAACAAAATCTCTCCAATTTGGATCCCAACTATTATAAATATTAGGTTCATAAACACCTTCTTGTGGAGTTGGTTCATCAGGACATTGTTGAATATCACCGTACCAAATCTTTGATGGATCTTTATATTGGCCTTTATGAATATTTGTAATAATTCTTTCAGCTCTTTTAATATCACCAGTACCATTTCTTGCAACTAAACCAACAGCGTACCAAACAGTTTGACGTGAATCATAACGACCTGGTAACGTATTATCAGCTGAAATTAAATAGCCAATATTTTCATCCCAAAAACCGTCTTGCCATTCCATTGAAGTATCAAATAAATCTTGAGCATAATTACTCATAACAAATTCATTATTGTAATCACTAGGAGTGATGGGATCATACGAATCATCAATAGAGACTGGGATAGCACTAATTTTAGTGACTGAGTAAAGTAATGCCAAAAAAATTGATATAAAAGTTGATTGAAACATATTCTATGCCTTAATTCTTTGCTTTGTATTGGTTTATAATTTATTTTTCTCTTTTTAAAATAACTTGGAAAACTTTGTCTTGAAAAATTGTTCCCCGTATTTATACTTAATTTTAAAAATGGGTCCAAAATCTCTTATCTATTTCAAGGTACATAGTTTTTGTTTTCTTTTTTTATCTTTATTTGTTTCTTTGTTTTTTTTTTGTCAACCAAAATTGATAAAGTTGACATGATTTGCTGTCTGTTGTTGTTATAGGTAAATCAAATTGTAACATTGGAATACATATTTTTATTTTCATTACTGTTTTATTGTTGCAATAAAAAACACAAAAGGAAAAGATAAATAAATAAATAAATAAAACAGTGACAATAAAAGATCGAATAGCAAACCAATAAAGGCATAATGAAGCCAAATTTTCTGTTACATCAATTGTTCGCTTGTGTTACAATATTAAAAAGATTGAAACATTCAGAAATGGTAATTTTAAAATGCCAAATTAGGAAATGTTGACGGGAAAAATCATAATTAGCGACAAAGATTTATAGGTTACACAAATTTTTCTATTGTTGTGTTATTATTTTATACATTTACTGTTGCTTAAACTACAACATCAAAAGCAATTGTGTATAAACTTATGTTTCAGTTATTTTTTTTAATTATTCCAGGTTTCAAGGGTATGATTATCAATGCTGTTTATTTATTTCAGTCAAACTATTAAAAACAAATTATCATCTTTATCTTTTAAATTTTCAATAACAAACTCGTTACTGCAGGATTTTCAGTTTTTAGAAACTAAGTTGTTAGCGAATTTCCTTATTGAGTGTCTAGAAACTGAAAATCCTACAGTAAAATATTGAGAGATAAGAGCGCGAATTTTATTTTTGACATCGGTGGAGATCCATGTAAAGAAGAAAACAACCATTGGAGGGAAGAACAATGCCATGTTAGTTCTCACTGTTTATTATAGGGAGAATTATGCTTAGAGATTGTAATACATATCCCGACAATTTCAACATATTATTTTGTCTATATCCATGCGAATAATCAATAATTAATCGTAAATTTATCAATAAAAATCAATATATTATGAGATACTTCTTTTGTCAATGTTATTGTTGTCATTGAAAAAACTAATTAATAATCAATTATAATTTATTTTTAAATTTATCGGCTTTGTCGATCAAAACCTGTAAATAAATCATAAATTATAATATTTTAATTCAAACCTGAATATTAAACAAATACTGCCGATAATTGGCTGATGAAAATTAAATGAAAACAATGATGCTGAACTGATAATTCAAAACAGAAAATCAACCTCTGAATGTTTCTCCCTCATCAAATAAAGATAATTCAATGATTTTCAAAAATTTGTAATAATTTGATGCACTGATATAATTTAATGATGTTATAGAGATTATTGATTATATTGTTACATTTTATCCAAAAGTTTTTCAGCTAAATCAAGCAGAATCAAAATATGATAAGTTTTGTCATAACGAGCTTAAGATAGACTAATAAGAAAACTTGAAATATTTAGTAATCTACATGAAATTTTAACAACTGGCGAAGTATTTATAATTAACGCTTTAGGTGATAAAAAATTTGTAGTTTTTATGTAAAGTTAATAGAAAAAAAATAAAAGTTTATTAAAAATATGTACAAGAATAATATATGCCCCATATTATATTTTGATTTTACAATTTGGTAATCTTACTACGTTATTTATAATACACGAGTAAGAGCATAAATGTAAGTGTGTAAAATATGATAGAAAAATGACATAGTGGGTTCAAAAAAATAGTTATCTATATGTCTAAAAAAGTCTCGTAGATTAGAATACAAATTGAATTAGATTATCAAATTTTATAATTTTTAAAGTTCTTCTGTTTTATAACACATTGAATAAATCATAACCACCAAATTGTACATATATAAACATTGAATATCGGATGAACATTATCCATTGTGGAAAAGATGACCGAAATCGACGTAAAGCAAAAAAGCATTAAATTGTCAATTTTTGTAGCAATTGTATACCTAAATGATATGTTTGATGATTGAAACTTATTCTTAAAAAAAAAAATCATATAGAAGTATACCTGTTTAACCCAAGAGAAAATAATTTATTACAATGGAAATTTAAAACGAAAATCATATTTCCTAATAATTTATAGTGAATTTCAAAATTATTTGCATATTTATTTAATAATTATAAAATTTTATATCATTATCATCGAAGTATGATTTCTACTAGTTGGGTTAATTTTTAGAAAAAGAACATCATAATATTTGAATGACGGATGTCGTCACAAGTTCGTTAACTTCGTTAAAACTATCATGGAATTCCATCATTCCTAAATTTTATCACAATTCGCTTCCAAAAGTATGCCATTCTATGTTCAATCAACCATCGCTCCAATGGATTGTGTCATTGTAGTGCCACCGTTATTTTGTAGTTGACAAAGTAGTTAGTAACGTAAGAAGAAACATCTTTGCTTTTACTTATCTAAGGATTCATGAGAAATATCAGCTGTTTTTATTTTTGAGAAACATCGTTGTCGGAATAGGATGGTAAATTTTGATTTTAGGATGTTAAAAGTTAAATTGTGATGTGATTTATTACAAGGAATAAAATAAAATTTTAATTGAGAATGAGGATTCTAATAAAATTCCAGATTTTAAGAGGTCAAGTATATTTTTGAAAAAGATATTATTAAACGCAATTTAAAAATTTATCATAAAGTAAAAATATTTAATAGAAAATGAATTTTTATTTTTTCAGTAAAGGTGAATAGGCAGTTGGAGCACCCGATGAAGATAATACAAGCCAATAAATATTTATTTTGAATAATTTCATCAAAATATCATAGCATAAAATTATTTGTAAAATGAATGCACTTAGGTAAAGTCAAGTTTATTGATGTTATTTATAAATAGACAAATTAATTTTGGTTTATAATACCTTGAACAATTTAACAAATAATTGTTTTATTTGTTATTCAATTCTAACAGTAATTATTGTCAATAGAGGAGGTTTCAAATGTTATTTATACTCAATTATTACTAAGTGTTTCTGTAAAATGTTAATCTGGAATTTCAATTATTTATGGGAGTTGAGTAAAAATTTAATCAAGCAATAAAACTACCCGAAGAAGCTAAAAATTTAAACTCTACCATTCTTAATCTATCATGAAATTTGTATAATGTTTATCGGAGTTAAAAATCGTTTGTTATTATATGAATATGCAGCTATTTATCCATTTTTTGGTAGGAATAACCAAATAATAAGTCTAAGTTATTTATGATTTAAACCGAACCACCAACAAATAGTCCGAGATGAAGCTTCATTAATAATTTGATAATAAGCAATAACCTATCGTACAATAACAACACAAAAACAAAAATCTTAGATTTTTTTCATCTTCTAAGATGTTTGGCTGATGAGGAGTGATAAAACGTGAGTAGCGTTTTATTAGTAAATTTTTATAATTTGAGCCTAGATAGATATAAGGTCGATAGATTCTCTGTGTATCTAGATAGTTAATAATATAAGTGTGATTATCCCTATGGATATGTATGTATTCGGATGTCTCCAAGAACAATACAAAAGACTATATAAACTATAACAGAATGTGTAAAACTTTTCACCGTTTATAATAATAATTGATGATGAGTGAGAATCCTCCCACTCCAATATCAGATCTGAGAGAATCATATCCTCTAAACCTGATATTAATTACGTGAATATCAGAATAACCCATTAAGCCTCATCAAACCCGATACTCGCCTTAGCACAGTCATCATATTACAGCTTGGTATTTAAAATATTTGTTCTTTTTGTAAAATTTAGTTTAGTAGAGCATATTCACCCGTCATTAGTTATGTGTTTTGTAACCGTATTATTTGTTAAGTATTTGATGGCTATTTTTATCTGGTTGTATTTGATTAGTGAGTAAAGGCCTTAAAAAGAAAGAATTCTAGAGTTTAACCTTATAATATACTATATATATATAATGTACTTCCATTAATTTCTACATGTAAACTAGCTATAAATTTATAAAATGTAATAAAGTATTCAAATCTATTCATCGTTGTATTCCTATAATTACGATATTTATTCTGTATAAAATAAGGTATACAAGTAACGCCTAAAAGTACCAATTATGAAGCAATCAAAGATGAGTTTTACCTTCGGTTTCTGGATACTATAGATCCAATAAAATCAAATAATTATTAAACGTGTAATCTACTATCGAAGTAAAAGTAAACAAAAAATATGACGATCTACTATATTAAAAATTCCTATAAATCTATATATGGACAAAATACTAACTCCCAAATTATTAATTTTAAGAAGATTCACCCCTGAAATTGACGGGTTTAGTATTTGTTTTATGAATATCAAGAGAAAACATGTCAGGACGAGAATAATGGCCGGTAGTGTGGAGGAAATGTCTACAAATATCTAATTCCTCTTCATTAATTTCAGCATATAGCAAACCGTCTTCATCTTCTGGTAAAGGTTTGACAAATTCCCTACCGTCTGGAGCAAAAATCCTTGCGGCACCTCCCCCAAGATCAAAAATAGGAGGAACATCACCCATTTTATCAAAAAGCTTCTGTGAAATTAATCCGGTTGCGGCTAAAACGTAACAGGAATTTTGAATTGCATATGTAGAGCATAAATTGTGGATACCTTCCTTTGCGAACGAGAAAAGAGAACCAGATCCTTCCTTGTATGGAAGTAAAGGTGGCCAAGCAGCAATATGAATATCTTCCTCTTGAGTAGCACCATAGTATGTGAGTAGTGGTTGAGCATGTTCCCAACAACTTAAAGAACCAACATTGTATTCTTTTTCATCAAAGGTCAATGGTATAACGCTTTGTATTTTATCGGATGTTGCATCGCCAAAAAGGACTCTTTCAACATGGGTACTTTTAAACTTTCTTCTAATCAATGGAACTTCACCTGATTTGGTAATAGTTGCCTGAGAAATATACACTGATCCTCTTTCATTTTCCGAAAAACCCAAAATAACTGCAATTGAATTTCTTTTAGCAGCATCACAGATTGATTGGAATTCTTTTGAATCAACCTTTAGGGAGTTTTTAATATAATTGATGCTTTCTGGAAGATCGGTAGCATTATTCCAAAGAAACACAGGATAACCTGGGATGAAAACTTCTGGGAAAGCAATAAGTTCTGCACCATTGCGGCCGGCTTCATCAATGAGGGCAATTGCCTTCTTAACTGAACCTTGTAGGTCGAACCATTCAGGTTCGGATTGTACGACACAGACTTTAACCATTTTGGACTTGTTTATACTATAAGACAAAAAACGTGATTGAAAATATAGATTGATCAGGGTTGAAAAAAATATAGGAAAGGGATAATTAGCTTTTTATAAAGGATTTTCCATTTTGAATTTACTTGATGGAACTTAATTTGATATAACCAGTTACATTCTTACCCATTTAGAATTTTACATCATAGGGTGATTAGACAGAAAAGTAATTCCACCTTGAAGTAGTGCGGAAATAGATTCCTGCGGAATCTTCGTATTATTTTTTATCAATGGTGGAAAATGATTCCTATCACAATTTCAAATTATCCTTATCACGCGCGAAGCTCAATCAATAGAAGCCGCACATTACTATCATCATGAAGAACAAATTAAATCGTCAGATAAACTTTATGGCCCAAAAAATTATTAATTTTAAAACTACATATATCTAAAAATGTAATATATATATATGTCATATTCTCCCCTTCATTTACAAATAATACCTTCTTAAATATGCCATATATTGAAATATAATAGAATTTTAAAAGCTAAACAACAAGTAAAATGGCTTTTTTTATATATGAAGATGAGTCAATGAGAGATGCTGTCATTCCTGGAACAGTATTCTTAGATGAAAAAAACAATGAACTGTTACAAGAAACATCATTGAAGACATTGCCTGGAACAACAATTATTCTTCAACCACAACCTTCAGATTCTCCAAATGATCCATATAATTGGTCAACTACAAAAAAAAATCTTTATTTTTTTGGAATTCTGCTATCATCTGTTGGGTCATGTGTTATCGGTCCTTTACTTGGTCCAGGTTTTGGTGTTTTAGCCGAATATTTTGATGAGCCTTTGAACAAGATTATTCAAATCAACGGAACTTTAACTTTAACATTAGGTATTAGTTCTTATATATGCAATCAACTTTGTTCTGTTTATGGTAAGAGACCATTATTTTTTTTAACTGGTATCATCACATTAGCCTCAGTTATTTGGGGTGCCAACGTAAAGTCGTATACTTCAATGATTGCTGCTAGAGTTGTTCAAGGTTTAGGTATGGGTATGACATTTTCTGCTGCGGGTACAGTTTCAATTTCAGATGTTTTCTTTGTTCATGAAAGAGCTCGGATGGTTGGTAGCTGGACTTTCACCGTTTTGATTGTTGGTAGTATTACTCCAATTATTTCAGGTTATGTCATTCAAGATTTGAGTTGGAGATGGTCATTTGGTCTTCTTGCTATTTATGTTGGTGTTGCACTAATTTTCCATTTTTTCCTTGTTCCAGAAAGTGGATTTGTTAGAAAAGTTAGTGACAACTCCTTTCTTTCACCTATTCCAACCTCACAATCTTACATAGCTGCGCAAGATCTTGAAGAAAAAATATCAGCCAGATTAGAGCTTACTGTTGATGAACAAGTTTCAAATCAAACTGTTGAAAAAAATGAAGAAAAAGAATCATATCTTCAATCTTTAAGAATCTACACCGGCAGAAAGACCGATTTGTCAACTCTCTACGTTCTTTATAGACCATTGTTGCTTTTACAAAACCCAATTGTTATTTGGGGTATTTTACAATGGTGTTTGTGCTTTATCTGGGTTATTTTGATTGGAACCACTTCTGCCCAGATGTTTACAGCAGCTCCATATAACTTGACAGTTTCACAGACTGGTGTTCTTGTTGGTGTGGCTCCTCTTATTGGTTCAACAATTGGATCTTTAAGTTCAGGTATAGTATCTGATTTCTTGGTAGATTATCTTGCAAAACGTAACAATGGTATATATGAACCAGAGTATAGACTACTTGCAATGATTCCATATGTTATTCTTGTTACTGTAGGTGGTTTCGGAATGGCATGTGAATATGGCAAGCAAAGTGATATTTGTGTCGGCGTACTCATTGCTATTTTATTTAGTGGTATTTCTTATGGTTGTACTGGAATCATTACCTACACAGTTGATACAATGGATGCAGCTTCAGGTGAAACTTTTGGTGTCATGATGTTTTTTAAGTCAGTTTTCGCATTTGGATTACTATTCTCAATTACTGATTGGTTTGCATCTAGAGGTGCTAAGAATCAATATTGTATTATGACTGGTGTTACTGTTGCTATTGCTCTTTTGTCAATTCCCATGTATATATATGGAAAGAAGGTTCGTCATTATATGAAGGATCATTCTTGGTATCAATACTCGGAATAAGTTTGTATATTTTTATAAAATTTAAGTATCTACATTAATTTTGACCAAGATTACCTATTTTTAAATATATCACACCAATTAACCTAATAAAAGGTAAAATGTGCTAAAGTATGTGTTGAATTTGTCTTAAACTAAAAGCTACTTATATGTTTCAAGTGCGGATTAGTATGGAAAGTTACTAGCAGTACTTTTTTTTTCCTAGTGCGCAAACTGACAGTACACTTTTTCCGTGTACTGTTGATTTTCAAAAATACCAAAAAAAACCGTTTTCGCTGGGATGTTCCAACTGAAAATTCCGGCTGGTTGCTTTTTTTTGATGCATTTTCTCAAATGATATTGTTTTTATATCGCTGCAAAAGTTAAGGGTTTCATTTTTAAACAAGTAGAATTTATATGTTTAATGACTGACAGAAATACCACTTTTCATATTAATTCTAAAAAACCAAAACGATATGTCTCTGTTGCATGCGTTAATTGTCAAAAACGAAGAAGAAAATGTGATGGTGGTAATCCCTGTAAGCTTTGTTCTTCACTTTCTAAAGAGTGTGTCTATCAAATAAGAGAAGATAAAAGGCGCAAAACTTATCTTGCAGGAAAAATTCAAGTTTTAGAGGATCAAAATCGTTTACTAAAGTCTTTAGTTGAAAAATTTATTGATAAAGATGTTATCACGGATCCCAACTATTTAAATTATTTATTTTCAGATCCCGAAGATAATGTAAATAATCAAAGTGATAGTTCTTTACATTTTAAAAGCTCGGATAGTGAATATATTAATGGTGATATCAGTTTACATGATTCTAAGTCTGAACAAAATATGAATCAAAATTTTCATCGTGCTGTTGAAGATCTTACCGGAATGATTTGGAAATTGGAAATAAATTCATCGAATACCACCAAGTTTGTTGGTCCTAGTTCTAACAGAATAAGTAAACTAGAAAATAAAATAGATTATAAATCTTCACTTGCAAAAGGCACTACAATTCTGTCATGCCTTGATGTTTTTGAGAGTGGAGAAAATAGCTCTAACGCTCTTAAGCAAGATGACTTTCTTAAAAAACTTTTGCACATTTATAAGATTAATTTTGTTGAATATAACTTATCATTACAACATTTCAACTTTAATTTACTTTTGGATGAATATTTAATTGATTCAGAACATGGTATTAGTGAACTAGAAGTTCTTTTCCTTTATTCAATTTTTGCATATTCATTTAATCTCTTGCCATCTGATGATCCAAACAAAGTTCTTCTAGGATCTACCAACCAATTTTTAATAGAAGTGGAAAGTTGTATATTGATAATTTTGAGAGATTTTAATAATATTGAATGGGAATCCCAAAAACTTGTGTTTTATGTTTTTATGACATTAACAGCTCTTCATCTAGGTGATAACGATGAATGTTTAAGTTGGAGTTATAATTCTTTATTATGTGCACAAATGATACATTTGGGATTACATGTGAATTCTTGGGTATCCGATGGGAGTAAAGTCCCTGAAGATGAAAAAGATTTGGAACTGGTTTCCGATCGTCACATACTCTTTTGGAATTGCACATTATTTGATAAACTATCCACTACAATATTAGGAAGAAGTAGTTTAAACAATACCCGAAGAGTTCTAATAGATTTCTATGTATCAGACGATCCAACAGATGAAAAAAAAATAATTTTTCAATATGATACAAAATTATTGTTTATATATGATAAATATATGGATGAGATTTATTCATTTCATTATGATCAATTTGAAGATTTCAAAAAACTAATTCTTTTGGTGTCCGCCCTAAAAGAATATAATTCGTGTTATAATGAATTTTTAGCTTTATATCCAATATCAACGGTTGACTTGAAGACAGCTTCCATACCCGTTCTTCTTTTGCATTTGAAATATCATGTTTGTTTATTATTTTTTTACAGGCCTTACATTCAAATTAAAGATCATGCATCTTCAATTTTTTGGAAATGTTTGTCAGCTTTAAACACATGTATTATGTTGGTCCGTTCATTAGACTCAAAGTTCAACTACTACGAATATCCATTTTATTATGGATATTTATTATCATCAATATTGATATTTATGGAGTTACTTTTTACTATTGACCATTTCAAAACATCAAGTTTACATAATGCATTTATTCTCATTTTGAACAGTCTAAAAAAGTCTTCTAAACTGTGGCCATCATTTCATATTTATATTGATAGCTTGTTTGAAAGAGCGAAGTTGTGGAATTTAGATGATAAAATTCTTCTAGAGTTCTTTTCTCCGATATCCGAAGTCCTTGAAATTGAAGACGATCCCAATGATGTTGTCAAACATGATTTTGATGAGGATCTAGATGCTCTGAACATAATGAACAATGAAAATTCGATTAATAAAGTTTTTGGACTAGATGAAGAGTCCTCAATGGAGTTTATAGAGACCGCTCGTTTCTTAGATCTTTTTAAAATGAATCTATGATTAACCTGATTTTCTAATCTATACTTGAAAGAAAACATTCATATTTTTTTGGCAACCGTGTTATTAGAAGGTCGTTGAATTTCCAGAAATTTTTTTATTAAAAATTTTTGCTTTTAAAGAACTCAGCAACGAGATTATCCAGTTTTAGTGAAAATCCTATTTTTGTGAAGTACTTGTTAGAGCCAACTTATCTTATCCGAAATAACGATACACTTGACCATAAATAAACCACTTGTTAGTTTGGTCGTGACAAATGTAGGAACTCATAGTTAGACCTGTTTTGATAAAGAGGAGAAAATAATCAAGTTACTTTTTAAAAGGTTCGAATAACACTTCTGGAATAAATAACAGTTTGACCGATCACTATTTCATGATTAATAGTTAAGAAAAAGGAGAGAACAAGAAAACATGTTGTTTTGTTGAATGAAAAAAAAAATATTATAAATTGTGAGTAGTTCATGCTTCATTAAACATATTTGAAGAACCAATAATTTTTTTGTTCCACATCTAAAATTTTGTCCTAATTTTATTTCAATGTTACTGTAACATTGTTACCCTAATTCCAAATAGGAAATATTTACCGGGTGATAATTCAGTAGTTCTGAGAGCTAGCTGCGGGTAACTCCAGAGTATTTATATATCACTTGGTTCCCCATTCTATATTTAGCCTTCTATAGTTTTGTGTTACTACCTTTATAATATTTCTAATAACAAGTTTTATCTTACATAATAACTAGACAGATAGTTAATATTACAGTTATATAATTCTCAAAGTATTAAAAATAATTGGAATATACCATATTATCTGCGCAAAGGTATGGAGATAAAAATAAAATTTAAAAGGTATTCGGGTACCTTCAATATTACTCTCAAATTTATTGAAATTCCTCGGGGAACATAATCGCCTTCTTATCATTATAAGATTTTTTTTCTGACACTGTAATATATTTGGTGGATTTAATAGTAGCAAATATCACATAATTAAAAATCCTTTATTTTATTTATTTTTGTACTCCAATTGTGGAAAAAACTATTATTATAATCTTTTACATATTCTGGATTTCTTTCAATCAACTGATTTTCCAGTTATGTTTGACAAAGAAAATTACATTGCGTTTTTGTCTGATTGACGTTATAAGCATCACTACACATGTATGCGTTTATATCAAAATGACAAATAAGACCAGCTAGTATCACCTGTGTATTGACATCTAGCGAACCCCTTATTATGCTGTAAAATATTAAGATTGTCTTTACATGGTCTGATAACCCATAATTATTGTTTTATTCGTAATTTTCTTTAAATTAATTCTGGGTAGATATAGTTTTGATGGGCATCTGTTAAGCCCTATTAAGCATAGTAATACTAACGCCGCTTAATTGCTGGATATTTGATTTACGGTTTAATGTAAAGAGATCTATTATTCCTATATTTGGTATATTCTAGAGCGTACCATTTGTAAAGTAAACACTAAATATGTCAGTATTATATATATAGTTTGCACCCAATACTGCAGATCTGCGTATGTTTAATATAAAGTTTAAAATCAGGTAGTCTTACTCTAATTCGATTGTAGAAGTATTCGATGATTGTAAAGTACTATAGGTATCCTGCTTAGGATGTATTACAAGTAAAGTTATGTTGTCTAGTCATAGGAATGTCGGAACGCAAATCCCACCAGCGTTGGTGAGAAGGTATTATCCAAGATACTCGGCATTTCATAACTGGCGCTAAGTCTCGGCACTAGTTATCTATTTGGTATCTCGACATTTCCTATCATTTCTGGACTAACTATGGGAAGATCCCATCATAATATTGACAAAATATGACGATTTAATTTGTTCTTCATGATGATAGTAATGTGCGGCTTCTATTGATTGAGCTTCGCGCGTGATAAGGATAATTTGAAATTGTGATAGGAATCATTTTCCACCATTGATAAAAAATAATACGAAGATTCCGCAGGAATCTATTTCCGCACTACTTCAAGGTGGAATTACTTTTCTGTCTAATCACCCTGTATGCTGATTTTTTCTGTTTTTTTTTTACTTTGTTTTTTTTATGGGTTGCACAATTTTTTTAAATCAATGAAGACTTAGGTGTTACAAGTATGTCATCTGAATACATTGTGGACGTTTGAAAAAAGTCTGTTGAAAAAAAAACGAGTTATGGCTATTTAAAATTTTGTAAATTTTGAAGTTCATTTAAATTGATGGTTTTTACTTTTTAAACTTCCACTTGCTTATGACATTAAAATGCAAGTAAACTAGAATAGATTTATGAATTTTTGACAATATTCTAGGTATTGCCCAATATGGTTGATCTTCGTAAGTTTATTTATATCTTCGGATTAGATTGTTAAACACCTAGTCCTGCAATGAACCTATTGTTCTCTCAATATCTTATATATGTCTATATAGTTTTCGGAATACCTTTCAGTAGTAAAGTTACGTCCAATATTAATTACCTCGAGAGCTGGGCACCTGTCCTCCATAATTCCATCATTAGAATTCTGGTTCCCAGGTAATCCATAAGTCTCCATAATCCTTTACGAACCTGCGACACCTGATTTGTATCTCGACAATACATTCCATTTTTAGCGGGCGCACTAGGAAAATCCTATCCACATATTGATAATTTTTGATTAAAAAACCGTTGATGTTTGAAAGAGTTACGAACATTTCAAATTTGATTTCAACAACTGTTTCTAGATTTTAAAATTTTAGCTTGATCATGATATCATATAACAGCTTATTTTTAACAGAGTTATTAAAGTTTGATGAAAAACCATTAATGATTGAACGAGTTATGACCATTTAATATTTTGTTAGTTTTTAGATTTCAATTTCAACAAGTTGTTCTAGTTTTTATTTTAATTCAAGGTTCTAGCACCTTAAATTTCCATTTGATCTTGGGATTATAATACAGTTTATTTGGAGTAGATTCATGAGCATTTGATAAAAAACCATTGATGATTGAAGGAATTATGACTGTTTGAAATTTTGTTAATTTTTAATTTGATTTTAATAACTACTTCTGGCATTTTAATTTTCAGTTTTATTATGAGATTATAATAAAAATTTATTTTAAATAGAGTTATCAAAGTTGGAGAAGAAACCTCATTATATTGGCAAAGCCATTAGACATTGAATTGCAGAGAGACGTTGCTTGTGGGGAGATAGTCAGGATAACCTGAATGTGGTGAAAGTGTTGTACCATCTGCTGTACCACGTTTTTTAGAAGTAGCTTTACCACTTGCATAATCAGCTCAACAGTTTGCAGTATCAGTTTGAAAAAATTGAACTGTTCATTAAGATTTTGATTATGGAGTTCAGAGTAGGATTCGCTTTTTTATGTTAATTATCATTTTAATGAGATATCGACCGGACGCCAACTAACAAGTTAGAACGCCATATTTTAAACTCACCAGTTTTCAAATCTATATTGACAGCTATTGATTTAGGCAATATTATGTAATTCAATATTATTCTGTATATTTTAATATTGTACTTATGCAACGTAGTTAGCACTTTATAATCCTAATTTGGACATTTACCTAATTAGTAAGAAATTTAATTGCCTTTAATGTACGACGGATTGTGACGTTGGTACTCTATCTTTTGTCTAATGCATTTCATTATGTAAATGGGAAGTATTTGCGTCTGTAAGCCACCTCTTTGCGCAGACGGAGTGTCATTTGTGATTCATCATATTTATCTTGCACCTTGGTCGGCTACCCTTACTAGAATTTCCCAGTATCTAGTGTTTTAAGAAATCCTAGGAACCTCCCTTAATAGGATTATGTAGTAGTCTAGTCTAGCAATAAGTTATACTTGTTATTTCTGACAATAAATTCTACTTATCCATTCTAGTAAGCAGCTACACTGATTAATTCTGCCAAAGAGCTCTACTAATCAGCTCTACTAATCGATTCTACTAATTGAGTCTACTAATCGATTCTACTAATTAATTCTATTGGCCATTTTTAAAAACTCCAACTGCATTTGCAAATTGCAGTAGGTATATGAATATAGTAATCGCAGATGTGAATATAGTAATCACGGATGTGAATGTAGTAATCACAAATGTGGATGTAGTAATTACCGATATGAATATGATAATCAAAGATGTGATAATTTACTTGCGGTTTCCACTAATCAACTTAACTATTCAATTCTGGTTACTAATTGTACTGGCCATTTGTTAAAAATCCAACTACATTTACAAATTGCGATAGCTGTGCTTACTTTTAAAGTATAATGCCATTAAACTAAGAACATATATATTATACCATGAATAATGAGAATAATACATGTTTACAGAAATGTTTCAGTATTATTTTCATCTTAATCATTCTGCTCCTTGTTTTTTTAAATCTGAGAGTACCCTACATGTTTCTTTAAACTATATTCACGTTAGTGATTGCCCTATTAACACTTGTGATTACTACACCTACACATGGTATAATTACTTTCAAATCCGTAATTACTATATTCTGTTAGATTTCGTATAGCGGAATTTATATTAGGTAATAAGGTATAGATATAAAATGATACGTTTTAGTAATCCTGTTGTGCACTATATCTTTCGATACACACAAGCCGAATCTCTCGCTTCAGAATCTCAGGAAACTCTTCGCTATAGCTCAACTACAGCGGCCTCTCTCATATATCAATCTCCACATTATTTTGTCATGAGTATTACAATAATGTCTAATGCCCCGATGTTAAGCCATATTAAGCATTAGAATTCTATATGCGGCTTAAGGAAGTGTATTTTCTATCTCCTGAAAAAATAAGAAATTTTGTTTTCTGTACCTGACCGCTCATAGTCTAACAGATTCCAACGAGATTATCTAACGGTACACTTTTTGCCTAACAAAAAACGAGGCATTTCTGCTCCTGTGCCAGAAACACACATTGTGGCGCACGCAAAACAGGTATAGAGACAGTGTGCAGTCGTATATGATGATTAGAGTGTTGTGCGTCTGCCGGTGTTGGTCTTGTGATGCTGGCATGTCTGGGGGAGGAGAGAATTAGCCCCAACCAGCCGTATTTACGGAGTAGGTTCGAAATGCAAACTGATGTTTCGGACAAACTAATACCACAGCCAGCTTGGTAAGATGGAATTGTGTATGTCAGGATATTTACAGGAATAGATGTGCCCAATAGGGGGAGTTACAAGAGAGTAGAGTGTTGAATTATTGAAATAGTGTTATTAGTTGGCTCTCTGCGGGCGTAGAGTGTTAGATAATGGCACCAGTAGATTCAGTATATGCGATTGTATGTTATATGGGACAGTGACAGATCTAAGCAGTGCATACGTGCAACAATGGATAAAAGATGCATAATAGCTAGAGATAAGGGTCCATCCAGGAGAAGTCCGATTAGAAAAAGTCCAAATACGGACGTGAAAATCAGAATTCAGAAAGCGGAAAATAGAGAATATCTCCTTTATGATGTTTGTTGGAAATGGATACTGGGACCTGATAATTGGTTTCATTTAGATAGCTTGATAAATTTTCTAATATTACCAGTTCTGTACCCAAGTAATTACAGATGAGGTCATTAGTACCTGAAAAAAACCATCTTTGATACCCTTATTTAGTAGGTTGTTTAATAATTTGGCACCTAATTGGTCGTTTTTGTTAGGTTTAAAATTGAGTTGAACATCATTATTACATTCTTTCCAAGAAGTCGAAACATGTAAGAAAGCTTGAACATTTTGTAAATTTAGGAAATGTGTAGTTTGTGATAAAATTTCAGGCCAGTTATTGCCACATGCTGGATAACTATCAGTTTTCGTTATATCATAAACGTTAATGCACTTATTACTATTTGTCGCTTTAAAGAGTTTTAACAGACTCGTTAAAATGGAACCACATAGTTGATTATCAAACTGTAATTTACTTTCGTATTTGTTTTGTAAATTTTGGCATTTATCCTGATAATCTAACAAAATCGAAACTTTCGTTCTTGTTTTGCATCTTGCAAATCGATTATATTGTTATCTATTGAAAACGGAATATATGATAACGATTGTAAATTTGGATCAAGCCATGCATTACCTAAAAGAACTGCCTTAAGTTTGGAAGACAACGTTGAATCTAGGATGGAATTTGCCAAGTGTGGAATATATTGACCAGCATAAAATTCACCAGCAATGATAATGGATTGATATTGATCTAGTTGGTTTGAGAAATGATTGAAGTAGTTTTGCAGAAAAGACATCAAATGTTGAGTTGAATTATTACCATCTTTATCTTCATCATTAAATGAAAACCCTGTACCTGTTGGTTGGTCAATAGATAGTAAATCTGCTCTTTCAAACCAACCTCTATTCCAATCAACTAGTGGGGAATGTTTATTTACTCTTAATGGACCCAACTTCCATTAGTGCACCATCCATGGATGAGCAGCCTGGAACTCCATTAAGCCAAATCATTAAAAGTCCATTTAGAGATGTATTTGTGTGGTGGAAACTCCAAAAAGAGAGTGTTGATTTGTCATTAACATCATCAGAAATGGGTATATGGCCTGCAGTCATTGACAGTATGTCATTTCATGTCGTTTGAAAGTCAGATATTCCAGAAGAATCGACAGCATAGGACGAAAGGTCATCTCTTTGCTAAAGGTTGGGTATGTACAAAGTGGAAACATGTGTTAGGAAAACCAGCAGCAGAAGCCAATAATGCGTGGTTGATTCGATTAACTTATAAAAGAAAAGAAGAAGATGCTTTGCGTTATACTATTATTACTATCATTATTATTATTATTATCATAATAACCAACCAGACTATATAAATAGACTTTTGTCTTTAACAGAAAAAAAAGTTAGTACCTGCTCCGCCACTTCTGCGGCGGATATGGCGAATGCGGCCTCGACGGTGACGAAAACGTCGGTATTTGCCGGGGAGGAAGGCCGCAACAGACTGGCGACAGATACTGGCCATCCCCAGGAAAAGCACTCTGAGGCGGGCCAGCTGGGCCAGTGGTTCTTGCGGCGACATCCGCTTTTGCTGGAGAGTTGTAGGGAAAGAATATGTGCGGTCGGTCGACGCAAGACGCAGCGGCTCGTCTATGTGAAGATCGAGGGCTTCGGCGAGAAAGTGCGCCGCCACGCACTCAAGTAGGTCCGCAATGAGGGGGAGGGGCCAGTCCTGCGGTGACGAGACATACACCTCCTGTGTGTCTGGAACGGGCCGGGTCTTGGAAGCGTCGAGAAGGCAGCTGGAGAGAACCGCCGTGATGGCCCCTCAAAAGAGTGGAGTGGGTGCCATGAGAGGTGGTGACGGTGGTGGACATGTATGCATGTATATGTAGAGATACTGTACATATATATTTAGATAGAGGCCGAGGTTAATTTGGTTGATAGATATAGACTTAGCTGATGGAGTCGCGCTGTGTTGAAAAATGAAAATTTCCTCTTTTGGAAATCTAAGTATGTACAGATATCAGGAACTATGAATACAATATACATGATACAATATACAATATACAACCTAGCAACCTTGAAACAGATCAAAAAATATGCTAGACTATAGTAGTTGATCTCTTGTTGTGTTGTTCACTAAATAAGCCACCATATACCTTCCACCATTTTCAACACCCCCAACGGCCCCAAAGCCGAGCTTCAACAGCCACCCAAACCACCCATTGCATACTGACAATTCCACCTTCAATCAACTTGTATACACATAACGAAAAATGCTTTTCTTCTCTACTTCCACACGTCTCTCCCATACTCTCCGCTCTCTCAAACAAATTCCCTATTCTTAATGTAATACATGTATTGATCTTCCCATTAGTACGGCCACAATATCCTAACAACTCTTCAATACTATTTGCTTTCTTACCAATGGATGTCCACTGTCGTTCAATCTTTTCATCCGAATCTTGTAGCAACTTCAGAAATTGTGTGTACTTTTCAATGTTTTCATTTTCCAACCTTTCAATCTCGTGTATCTTACCTTTCACTTTCTTTCCTCCTTCAACCAATTCTTTATTCATCACCTGTTTCTTCATGATCATCGCAAACTTCATACCTTCTATATGTCCATCCGTAATCCAATTCAATCTCATCAACTCCAATATTTCATCAATTGCATCAAAGTACTGGATGTCCTTAATGATTCCTTCTCCGTTACATGAATCAAAACTAGGCTCTTCTTCTAATCCATAACCAACAATCATGTCAGCTAATTTATCATTTGATTTATCTCTATCTTTACCTCTTTCTGAATCCTTTTCTTTATCCTTTTCTTTATTCCTCTCGTACTCCTCTACATCAATTATCGGTATTTCTTGTCGACTCTTCTTTTTGTAGTGTTTGAACCTCGCAAAATTTGCAAAATTTTCATTCTTATTCCGGTCTTCCTTTTTCCTCTCTTCCTTCCTCCTCTTCACTTCCTTCTTTTCATCGTCAAACAATAGTTCATGCAGATTTTGTATCCCTTTTCCACCATGGTTATGTACAGGAAATCATCGCTTGCCATTAGGATCTCTTAATTCATGCCATTTATTCTCTCTCCATGTTCAATCTCCAAGAATTTCGTATAATCCAATCTGCCAAATCAATCTTGGTTTCGCATTTTTACTGAAAACCCAACTTGCAATTTTAACTTTCCTCCAATCGTTATTATTCACAACCACTTCATTATCAACTATTATACCTAATCCTTCACCACCATCATCTTTTTCTTGATTCAGACAAGCATCAACACTGACTTTTTTACCATGCATTGTAAACTTTTTCAATTTCTCACCTTTATGCATTCTAACTCTCATATTTCTCATTATTTGTAATGGATTCCAAACTCCATCAACATTTGGGTATTTTGTTCCTCCAGTTTCTTTATCAACAGAGTGAGATTTCTGATATTCTTCAATGTATTCATAATATGCAGTTAAAAATGATCTGACATGCCTAGCTCTACTCATTATCTTATTATAATGTTTCATTGAAATCTTATGGTTTGCATATATCTAAATCCTTAAATTCATAATTTTAAATTCTTTTAAACATTATATTTTTAGAAGGCTTGTCAACTTCCAATATATTCGGATCTGATGGTGATGAATCTAACGCATCGCCATCATATCCTTCATTGTTGTTTCCAGAATCGTCTTGCTCCACGTCCTCTTCTTGTGGTGAGTGCAGAACAACTTGATCTGATGTTTGTCCTGTATTCAAATGTAAATCATCAATCAACTTTATTCGGAGATTTAACAAATCATTTGTTTCACTTAAAAAAATTCAGTTCCTTTATTGCTGCTGGTATCATTCATTTTTTGGTTAGCCTTTTCATTATAAGATTTATCAACATCATCATCATTTTTCATTCTCCTCCTCTCCTCCTTCATCTTCAAGAAGTGTCGTACTTATTCGACTTGATGGTTGTTTGTTTAAAATTGAACTGTAAATTCCAGCACTCGGTCTAATAGTTGGCAAATCAACAGTGATAGATACCGATTTTGTTGAATTTCTCGAATTAATTCGATGATGCTCTGTTGATAAAATAGGTAACTTATTAGAATTTATTATGGTCGTATTTGTTGAAGGAGAATGTGTCATGAATCTCTGTTTTGGCAAAGGAGGTATTTCATTGGCATTATTCTCATCCCCTTCTTTTTCCGACTTTAAACCATCCAATGCATCAAGTGCTAAATCCCCATGTCTATTCGTTCCTATACGATGAATCCATTGAAATTTTGAAAAATGTGTTTTCATCGTATGGTATGTTAAACAGAACTAAAAATAAGTCTAAGGTTGAAGTGTGTAAATTGAGTGTAACGGAGCTTTAATCTTTTTTTGCAACATGAATTTTAGTTGAACGTAATTTCATCCTTTTTTTTTGGTAGCCGTGTTTTACTGTACCGTATAATGTGTTTACTGGTCTCTTATGTAATAATCCGTTAGCTCATGTCATATTATTTTGCAATTATTGGAAGCACAAATGAGTCATTGTATGAGTTGGATATAGGAACATAAAACAAAATGGGGACGGTAGTATCAATTTTCCTATGTAAATCAAAGAATTAAAACAATTTATAGCTAATGCATCATTAGATATACTTGAAAATGTAAAATTTGACTCAAATCAGACTTATTTCAAGAACATAGATTTCTTTTATGGATATTCAAACTTTATATTTTTGACTCAAGGTAATATAAAGTTCCCAATTTTAACAAATTGTAAAAATTTGGATGAAAGTATAAGACAATTTTTTATTGAAATTAATGAAATCTATGTCAAGAAATTGTTATCTCCTTTTTATGATATTAATCCCTCAATACGATCGAAAGTTTTTGATTCAAAATTTAGAAATTTCGCTAAAAAATATTTATAAAATAGGCGGTGGAGTTGTAAAATTCATAAGACGGTGATAACATTAAATCCAAGCGATTTCGGGGTTTTTTCCATTTTACATAAGTCATGAAACCATGTTATTATTACCTTAGTACTACTTAAAATTATTTGCTTCAGTTTTCGGTTGAAAAATCCAATAACCTTTATTAAAATAATGTATACAGGTTAACTATAAAAGTAAAGTATGTAAACTGAATAGATTGATGTTTCAGAATGATATTTGTTCTAGTCGTAAACACAAAATATATAGTAATTGTGGTAATCAGCGTCAGCACCAATAGCACAGCCCACTGTGTAAGCTTCCCCAACCTTATCTTCAACATCACCGGATAATACAATGTGCACATACGCTGAAACCAATTCATCTGTTGTTATTGCTGTTCCGGTATACAAAATTTCAAAATCATTATAACTGAATTCACTAAATTTCCAATCGTCAGATTCAGGATCTTGGATTGCAACATTAACATACTCATTAATAAAGTTTTGTGTAAATTTTTCAAGATCTGGATCAACTTGAAGTGGTGAAACATTTGCAAATTTTGCTGGTAATGCAGTATTGAAGTCACTTGAATCAACAGAATGACCAGTTGCATATGGTGCAGACGTTGTCGTTGTTGTTGTTGCCGTTGTTGAAGTAAGCGAAATCCCAAGATATCTATCACGATCAAATGGTGCAAACATACAAAAAAGATACAAAGTGTCTTCATAAATGCAATAAGCACATCCGAACTCAGTTGCATGTTGAATTGCATAAACATTGTCTCCGGATGAATCATCGTTATCAACTAAAGTTTGAAAATATGCATAAGCAAAGTTAGCAGGAGTCTGATCTGCCATTGTCCCAGATACATAAGCGTTGAATGTATACTGGTTGTTGTACTTATAACCATCCACATCGATTTGATCTGGGGGAATGCCATCTTCAATTTTCTCAACAAATGTGTTTGCAACCATCGCAATCTCTGGGACAAACGCTATGTTTGGGTTGACTGTTTGTGCTGCTGAAAAAAATGCTGAATCGAAATCATTACTCACAAGATAAAAGCTGGAAGTGGTAGAACTGGAAGTGATGGAAGTGATGGAAATAGAACTGGAAGAAGTGGTAGGGGTAGTAGAACTGGAAGTGGTGGAAGTGGTAGGGGTAGTAGAACTGGAAGTGGTGGAAGTGGTAGAGGAAGTAGAAGTGGTAGAGGTAGTAGAACTGGAAGAAGTGGTGGAGGTAGTAGAACTGGAAGAAGTGGTGGAGGTGGTGGAAGTGGAACTGGAAGAAGTGGTGGAGGTGGTGGAAGTGGTAGGGGTAGTAGAACTGGAAGTGGTGGAAGTGGTAGAGGAAGTAGAAGTGGTAGAGGTAGTAGAACTGGAAGAAGTGGTGGAGGTAGTAGAACTGGAAGAAGTGGTGGAGGTGGTGGAAGTGGAACTGGAAGAAGTGGTGGAGGTAGTAGAACTGGAAGCGGTGGAAGTGGAACTAGAAGAAGTGGTGGAGGTGGTGGAAGTGGTGGAAGTGGAACTGGAAGAAGTGGTTGGGGTAGCAGAACTAGAAGAAGTGGTAGAGGTAGTAGAACTGGAAGTGGTAGAGGTGATGGAAGTAACTGGAGTAGTGGAATTTCCTGAAGAAGTCGTGAAACTAGAAGATTCAGCGGAAGAAATTGGCGTGGAAGAACTGGTTAAGGTTGATAAAATGAGGTCAGACCAGTTTGAATTGAAGGTTGTACTAAAAGAGACCAAGGAATTGGAAGATTCAGTAAAAGATGAGGGTGTCGATGATACAGTCGAATTGATATTTGAAGATCCAGTAGATGGAATGTCAGTGGATACATCTGAAGAAGTTGAGATTGAGACAGAATATAAAATATCAGAAGATGGTGAGCTGACAGATGAAGGGAAATCAACATGATTAAAACTGTAACTGATTATAGTTTCTGTTGGACATGAATCCTCCAAATCGGCAAAAACATTACCGAAAACAGTGGCAACTGCCAGGCAAACTTTAGCACTCCAAATCATTCTGTCTAACACAGGATATTAGACAAAAAATAACCAAAAAAAAACCCCAAAACAACAACAAGGATAAAACAACATACAAATAACTGGGATTATATATTCAGCAAAGAACAACCAAAAATGAGTACAAACCAGTAGCATCAGTCAACAAACACAGTAAAGTAAGCGAAGATCGGCAACAACATTATGCATTTTTAAAATATGAGCCTTAGCGGCGGCTTAGTTTGAGCCTCCATAAAACCCGCGCGACCAATCAAAGAAGTTGAACTTTGGGCGTTCCGTACATATATACTGTAAACTGTAAACTCCTCTCTTTTTTAGAAATCCGCGGGTAATTTAGGAATAACCTGCCCAACAGTATGTAACATATATATAGATATCCTCTATTGGTGTAAGTTTAGTTGCATTGACATTGAATACATGTTTAAGCTGCCGGCTTTTGAACTTTAACTGTGACCGCTGAGTTAGCCCTTAACTGTTTATATGTATAGAGTTTATTGAACTGATTTTTCTGCGTAATATAGTATTATTACATTAATTCGATCTGAAGTTATGAATCTAAAAGTTAAAGCAGCTTATTTGTAATACCAGAACTAGGGTCATTTGATGAGTCAGTCACGGTTAAAGGTGAGTTTGATGCAACTGATTCAAAACTTGAAGACTTTCAAGAACTACTGGACTCATAGCTGACACTGCAAACCCTTGTCGTTGATGTTGGACATGAACTATGTTGGTTCGCCTCAACACCAAAATCTAAGACTGCTGTTACCGGTTGCGACAGCTTATCATTCTAAACCATTTTCTCTTTAATGAACAACAACAACAACAGCAGCAGCAGCAAATAAAACAAAAGGATCAACAACTATATTTAAAAACACTCGCCTGAAATCCATCAACAACTAACTAGGAAAGTCTTTTCTGCTGTGGTTTAAAACTGTCCTTATGCAACATTCATGCATCTTTCTGTCCCAATCTATCGTTTTCTAATTGGGAAATCTAATTATGGCTGGCCCGCCGGCCTACCTATATGTTTCAAGTGCGGATTAGTATGGGAAGTTAGCAACAGTACACTTTTTTTTGTTAGTGCGAAAACCAACAGTACACTTTTTCAGTGTACCGTTGGTTTTCAAAAAGACCAAAAAATTCAAGTTTCGCTGGGAAGTTAGCAACAGTACACTTTTTGCCTAACAAAAAACGGCGCATTTCCCCTCCTGTGCCAGAAACACACATTGTGGCCCACACAGGACAGGTGCAGAGACGGTGGGCAGTAGTATATGATCGCTGGAGTCTTGTGCGTCTGCTGGTGTTGGTCTTGTGATGCTGGCATGTCTGGGGGAGGAGAGAATTAGCCCCAACCAGCCGTATTTACGGAGTAGGTTCGAAATGCAAACTGATGTTTTGGACAAACTAATACCACAGCCAGCTTGGTGAGATGGAATTGTGTATGTCAGGATATTTACAGGGATGAAAGTGCCCAATTGGAGGAGTTACAAGAGAGTAGAGTGTTGAATTATTGAATTAGTGTCATTAGTTGGCTCTCTGCGGGCGTAGAGTGTTAGATAATGGCACCAGTAGATTCAGTATATGCGATTGTATGTTATATGGGACAGTGACAGATCTAAGCGGTGCATACGTGCAACAATGGATAAAAGATGCATAATAGCTAGAGATAAGGGTCCATCCAGGAGAAGTCCGATTAGAAAAAGTCCAAATGCAGACGTGAAAATCAGAATTCAGAAAGCGGAAAATAGAGATGGAAGGCAGATAGAAACTCCAGCTTACCACCAACAGCAACCAACACTCCTCTACTGCACACATGTACAAGCACCTGGCGGAGCTGGCGAGACCTAGTCTAGACTTTCTGGAAGTGCAAATGGACGTGTGACACAGCAACGATCTAGTTTACAATGATGTTCAGTTTTGGCATTTACAGGAGTTTTACCAAGCACATGTCTTAGAACTATACTTATATTTTTAGAACTATTACGGACTGAATTAAATGCACTTTATTTGACAAGTACAATTATTCAGAATTACAATTTATTTTTGATGATTGAGTTACACCCAATTTGTGCCACGAACTGCTGTTTTAGATTTAGACAAATATGTTAAATGATTACCATAATTAAACATAGAAAGACCTGTTATCCAGCTGGCCTGGCGAGACCTAGTGTAGACTTTCTGGAAGTACACAAGAACATGTGACCAGGCAATTATCAGGTGCAGATAAACCATGTTTTTCAATGATAACAATTACATCAATTAAATACGTTAATCATTTCAAACAGTTAATTAATTTAGTGCAGATATGCTAATGTTATACAAGAATTACTAGAATGTTTGTTTTATTGTCTCCATTTTATTCAATTAATTAAATACGTGTATATAGTTAATCAAATATGTTTTTTATAGTTAATTAATTCATTGTTTTCAATCTAAATATCAAATATTTAGAATTATTAGTTACGTTTGTTTGTTTGAATCAGCCATTGACCTGAAGAATTTCTATCTATACGCTCCCAGTGAAATAAGACCGAACTGTCTTAAATAATTTTTATCAAAAACCGTTCTCTGTTTCCGCATTGGGACATTACCGTTTTTGATAAAAGTGCTTACTGAAATATATCATGCTCTCTTGTGACACGTTCCTTATCACCAAAAATGGCTGACTATACCACAGGCCGTGTAATCCCATCCACTAAATTCTCTATCATTGACGGAGTTATTGTCGACAGAAAAAACCACTCCATCACATCCAGTTTCACTAAACAAATTGACCACCTGGACGGTTTGGAAGATGTCGTTGAAAGATACGAACAATGGGAAGAAATCAACAACAACTGTACAAAAGGACCACTAGTTATTGACTATTACTGCCCTGGGGTACTAGCTGCAGGCGTCCCGACAGTCGATAGAAAAGTCTGTGAAGAAAACGGTGTTCGTTTTGTCGTTAAGCGGGGAAAGAACACAAAAACGTACTCTTTGTTCCCTCTTAGATTGAAAAACGGTAAAAGATTTTACTTGAATTATCAGTCTCCACGTTCTACAGGCCGTGATCGTCGCCCATATCTCTATGATGCCAATGATACTCAGCCAGTTTCGTACGAGGCACCGAATGCTTTGGAAACAGTATACCATGTTCTCATTTCCGTTTTTAAGAACTTGGTCTTTGAAAATGATAGAAATAATTATAAAGTTGAGATATTTGATATCGTGGTCCGTGCTGTATCTTGTTATAGGAAAAAACAAGGCCGTGTTCAGTTGTCGTCTGCTTATCGAGGTGACCTAAGAATGGAAACGGTTATGGGTTGCCATCATGATTCAACGATCGTCAGATACTCCTCTAATCTATTTTCAGCATTGACTAGTGGTTTTGTTCGAATAAACTGGAATCTATCAGATGTATCCGCACATGATGGAAAAAGGCAGAAGAAATATGTTTTATCTCAATCTAAGAAAGCAAAAAAGGCGGAATTTAATATTAGAGGAAGTAATATAGGAAGATAATCTGAAGAACAAGTTACTGATTTTTTTTTCGGAGGATTTACTAACGAACTGCTGGTCTGTTTGAAAATGTTGAATATTGTTGTACTAGTTTTAAAAGTTGTGTTTGTTTTTATAGATTTGTTTTAATGGTTGTGTTTATAAATGTGTTTTCAGTTTTTAGTTTATTCAGTTTTTATTTTAATCTTAATATTGGGTGAAATTTTTAAAATTCTGAGGATCCAGATTGATCCACTGTTGTTTGTTTGTTGTTTATTTTCTATTGAGTTGTTGATGTCCTATGACGAGAATGAGAAGGCCTATCGTTTAGAATGTGACAGGCTCATTCGTGAGTATAAGTCATATAAACCCAAAGGAATACCAATCGCAGACCTGAATTATGAAGGCCAAAAATTATCAGACTGTTTATTAAGAAGCAACAAGGACTATGCAAACGATAAACTGTGGAGTTCGTTTGACTCCTCTAGGCTTCCATATATATACCGTCCATTTTGTGATAGGATACATAAAGACCCATTATTTCTATTTTCATATTTTGAATTGCGTTGTTATACAAATTCCTGGAGACGTGAATATAAAGATGGTGACGATTTGTTTATTCTATGGTTGCACAGTCTATTTGTTTTGAATGTTACTGGGGTTATAGGTTATGAGGAATTGCATGAACTGCCCAATTGTGAATATATGTTTACCATCACGTTGGCGGTTGAACAAATAAGAAAGTATTGTGATTTATCAAATAGATTGTTTACAGGGATGGTTAGAAAGTACGATGGTGAATTAAATGAAAGTTCTGATATGAAGTGGGATATATTTTATGGTCAAATGTACAAAACATTAGGTGATAATCCCAAAGAATATCTCAGGGAAAAATACGAAGATGATTACAGAGATAGATTTTTATTAACGTTTATGGCGTTTGTTTACAGAATTTATATACCGATGCCACTCTTGACGTGTGTCAAGTGTGGAAAAAGGTGGTTTCGTGGTCATTCATGTCATTATGGAACAACCAGAGAATTTTTATATGTAATGTTTGAATTGTGGGTTAATAGAAACTATGGTTTGGATGTGCCACAATATTGTCAAGAAACATTAGTTTGTCCAATATTTACTGTTTATTTGTTGTTGTGTTTATCAAAGGGTGAAAAGGAACCAGTTGCAATGTATGGTTTATGTTGATCTTACACCGGAGAGTGTTTATTTAGGTTTCAGATTTCAGAGGATTTAATACTCTAGATTACTGTTCAAAGTTATTCATTATTTATTTTTAGGCGTATAATTAATTTTTGGTTGTTTATTTAAATAAAGGTTTAATTCGTTAGAAGTAATATTTGTTATAAAAGTATTATTCAAATTGGGTATGTATTTAGATTAGTAATAAAGTGAGGCTTAAGAGTATTATATTATGTTAACATTTTTATTATAAATAAAAGTTAAAGTAAATGGCCGACTAGGTTGTTTAATTGGTTGTTGAATATAAACGTTGATTTATTGTTGTAGTTGATATTAGATTTGATGTATTAAGTAGTTTGAAGTATTTACTGATTGATAACCATTTTGTTCAAGTTTAGTAATCATTTAATATTATTAATTTGTTTTGGAATTTGGATACAATATATTGATATATATACTGGTTGAAATAATCCATATAAAAACCATGTATAAAAAGTGTATTTATTTCAAGCATTGTAAATACGTAAATCAAGGTGGTATTCAAATTACTATCAGTAAATGCATATCAGTTAAGATAAAGTGCAGATAAATAATCCCAAGTTGCATTTTATTTTAAAACAACATAATTTATTTAAATGGAAATTCAGCTGATAATAATGTAGATTATAGCGATATAACTTTATAAACAAATCGTTTGTTATTAGAAACGGCAAATGATAATGTTGTTAATAAATTGATTCATATATTAGTTGCAGTTCAATACAAATGAATCAGTATGAATATTTATCACAGATTGGAGTTGGGGATTGGAGAATTGTTTTAATTATAATAATAACATTGTCAATAAAATGTAATGTGTGGTAATATAGAAAGCACAAATAATGTGGTAAATGTTAAATATATTTAAGTTAGTACATGTAGATAAAAACAAACATATCAACATCAACCATGGTTTTATTTGGTTGGTCCCACACCGTTTTGGGCTGTGCATAATTTTGACTTGTGAATTTCGCATTTTTTGAATTTTTAGTTCCTAAGATTTTAAGTGAAGGCACCCGAAACCCGAAAAACAAACATTTGAGAAGTATCCGAAAAGACTGGACCCGCGACAGGTATTTTGTCATAATTATCACACAGTACACCAATTGGAATCCGGCCATAATATGTCCCAATGGTAATGTTGTCAACTAGAACAGGAAAAAATATAACCGAAGCAGGTTTCAGAATGTTCATTTGGTGCCTGGGTCAAAAGTTATTTAAGTTTTAAGAAAATAGTATGTAAAAAAAAATTTTTTGAAAAAATTAACTAGAAAATTATAGATATTTTTTTAAGAAAGATTTAAATTATCATTTTTAAAGGTGATGGTATATTGATATTAATGGCAATATCAGTAAAATATTTACAATTATGGGAAACATGTAAAGAAATATAAACACAATTAAGTACAAAATAAATACTGAAGTAGGTGAGAGGGTGTGATGGTGTAATCGGAGATGAGAACATGATATACTGAAGTAGGTGTGAGGGTGTAAGATGAGAACATGATATACTGAAGTAGGTGTGAGGGTGTGAGGGTGTAATCGGAGATGAGAACATGATATACTGAAGTAGGTGTGAGGGTGTGAGGGTGTGAGGGTGTAATCGGAGATGAGAACATGATATACTGAAGTAGGTGTGAGGGTGTAATCGGAGATGAGAACATGATATACTGAAGTAGAGAACATGATATACTGAAGTAGTGAGAACATGATATACTGAAGTAGCTGAGAACATGATATACTGAAGTACTGAAGTAGCTGAGAACATGATATACTGAAGTAGAGAACATGATATACTGAAGTAGGTGTGAGGGTGTAATCGGAGATGAGAACATGATATACTGAAGTAGCTGAGAACATGATATACTGAAGTAGGTGTGAGGGTGTAATCGGAGATGAGAACATGATATACTGAAGTAGGTGTGAGGGTGTGAGGGTGTAATCGGAGATGAGAACATGATATACTGA